>OX456523.1:106055925-106303514 GCA_949748255.1 Eustalomyia histrio
GTTTTATTTTATATGTGAAATAAATCAACAACTAATTCGTTTTGGAGTAAATGACGATTTTACTATTTTTTGCATACTGTATGTCATGCATATACAAAAGGTACAAAACTGAACCTAGGATATTTGCTTGGGGTACCCCAGTGGTAATTTCATATTATTTTGAGTATTTACTTTCAAATCTTACTCTATAGTACCTGTCGGATATAAATGACTGTAATATATCAGTGTTTTTTTGGTGATAGTGTTTTAAGTTTATATATTAGTCCGGAATGGTATACTCCATCAAAGGCTAAGGATATGTCTTAGAATACTGCGGAGCAAACTTGTTTGTTTTCTAGCGCTGATTCAAATGTTTGTATAACTCTATGAACTTGTCATTAGTAGAGTGATTTTTACGAAAACCAAACCGAGTATTATATTTCTTCCCTGGCTTTGGTAACGTTATAATTTTTGTTACTTTCCAATAGGGTGGAACATAATTATATTTTATACATGCATTATATATCGATGTTAGTTTTAAAACGCCTGAATATGGCAGATGCTTTAGTACTTCCCCGGTTATCGGGTCATATCTAGAGTTTAATATTTTTATTTCTTTTACTATTTCATTTATAGTTACGTGCCTAATATTTTCTTCATACGAGCTGCCATTTACTATATTTGTGCTTAGAATGTTCATGCTTCTATTGTTTTCGCCAAAAACTGTGCTTAAATATTCCGCGAACATATTTGCCTTTTCTAAATTGCTTTTCGCCCAAGTACCATTGTTACTTAATACTGGAGATTTATGAATTGTTGGTTTGTTAAATTGCTTCGTAGATTTCCAAAGTGAGTAGTTTTTTTTCTTATCGTACGTTAAATTAGATAGATATGTATTGATTCAAGTTTAATTGTTTAAATTTCTTTATTTTTCTTCTTAAGGTTTGTGTGATTTTATTAAGTAGTTTTTTGTCCCCAGGAGAGCCAGATTTTTGCCATTTTTTCGAAACTTTCTTTTACGTTTTACAAGATTTTTTATATTTTCTGGGTATGGGGGTATATTTTGTGTATTTTTTTAAAGTGGCGTACTTCCCCACGATGCTTGTTGTATCATATTTGTGAAGCTTAGTGTTTCAATCTCAATATCATTGTTTGTGTTTATTGGTGTTTGTGAAATGTATGGGTAAATTAACGTTCTGTAAAAATTCCAGTCAGTTTTTCTACTGGCAGTTGATTGGAGAATTTTCTTTTGATATATCCACGATAAGTTAGATAGATGGGACAGTGGTCAGAATTTAAGTCGCAACCATCTTCCATTGTTATGTCTTTTAATGATATTTTATTTGTAATAAAGATATCAATAAGATCCGGAGATTTTGTTGAATATTTTGCATCCAGGGATTCGTGAAGCACTATACAGTTCTCTTTCTTTAGTGATAGTTAACCTATAACCCCATTGAATATGCTTAGCATTGAAATCTCCTCCAATAATAAATTTGTATTTGTGAGAATTTATTAGCTGTATGTAATTTTCCCGCTTGATTTTGTGTCGAGGAGGGCTATATACAGATGTAAAGATATTGGCTGATATTGACTTTTATTGCTTGGAATTATTTTCTACATATTTGACTTCCCTTCCAGTGTTCTAGGTTATTTTTAATTAAAATAGCACTTCCTCCTTCTGCATTACTGCTGGAAGGAATTGAGTGATGAATTTCGTCATTTTTAAATTTTATGTATGATTGGTTTGTAAAATGAGTTTCACTTTTTTTAATATTAAATATTTTTTTTTATCAAGAACAAGTTGTAGATCTTCTTTATGTTGGAATAATCCGTTTGCGTTCCATTCCATTATTTTAATTAATTTATTCATTTATTATAGAAAATAAATTTTGTTCTAATGCATCTAGTCGTATTTCGAGTGCTCTACTTGACGACTCGATTGCTTCTTACTTTGACAGTATTTTTCAAAGAATATTTTCACTGAATTGGTTGTTCTCGGTGAGAGCAGTATCTAGCTTTGTACGTTTATCTGTTTTATTGGGAACGACTTGTTTTTTATTGCTTCAGCATATGTTTTTCTTGATGTACTTATATTTTCAACAGGTGCTATAGAAACTACTTTATTTGTTTCTTTATTTTTCAAATTTGATCTTGTATTTCTGGAAATTTTAATTTTTTATCTTTTGCAATTCTTTTGCCACAATATATCCACTATAAGTAGCTGGATGTTCTTCACCACAATTGCAGCATTTTTTTATATGGGCAGGTTTTTTTATATGGGCAGGTTTATCACACTGCGTTGAATCATGCTTACCAGTGCATTTTACTCAACGAGCCTATTTCGAGCAATAATTCTTACACTCACCAAAAAAAGTCTGTAATGGAAATTTTGCTGTATTTGTTGCTAATCTTAGCAACACATGTTTGCTGACGTGTAGTACAATGAAATTTGTAGAAAAATTAGCTGCCGCTACTAAATTTTAGTAAACTTTTTGTAAAGTTAAATTTAAAATGAGTTTGCTAAAATCAGCAAAATAAATTTACTAAATATTATTATTAGTACAAAATTTAAAATTTATCTTATTTCTTTATTTTATTTTTTTAACCCTCGAAGTGGCACATGGTTCTGGCCAGACATATTTAATTCTCATGCTTCAATTTAGCATACTTCTATTTTAGGTACATGGCTGTAATTTCAGGTAATCTCCCAAAATATTGTTGGCTTTCGATGTATAAATTAATAACTGAAAAAAAGTCCTTGGACAGGACAAAAAAGCCAAATAAAAAATCTTCGCCTTACTTTTGGTACATGGTGTCTGGCCAGACCCCTATGCATTTTGCATGAACGCATAGGCAAAGCACATGGCACGAGTTGGAAATTTGTATTTACTTTATTCTTTTATGCTTCTTTCTTTCTTCTGATTTTGTTTGTGAGTTAGTTATTCCTTGAACGTTGAACAGTGAAGAAGTAATCTAGTTTTTGTGCGGTAATTTTGAACTTGTGAATAATTTTACGCAGGTAGATTTGTTGCGTTGTTAGTATATTATGGCTGATGAACTGGAATTTATTTATAATACACGCTTGCGTAGCGCGAATTTGCAACCCCAATTGTCAGAGGCATTAGTGCGTGATTTTCAAAGTCAGGTAGAAGCTGATGAAAATTATGATGTTTTTGAAAACGATGGTGACGACACTGCTGATTATGTGCCAGAAGATGATGCATCAGACATAGAAAATGATTTGGAAATTGAACCTAACGAACTTTGTGATAGTGATGAAGACGTAGATGAAGAAGAAGAAAGTGGAAATGATGCTGGAGCAGCAAATGAAGTCGACTCAGGCTGTTTTTATGGTAAAGACGGTACTAAATGGAACGAAACTGAACCCCCTGCATCTCGTTTGCGCCAGCATAATATCATGCGTTTTCGATCTGGAACAAAAACAAGGCTCACCAATCCAGTTGAGGTATTCAAGCTATTTTTCCCAACCAATATTACGTTCGTCATCATTAGTGAAACAAATCGGCATGGGCGAGAATCAATTAGAAAATGGAATGAAGAACATCCAGAGTCTACCCAAAGAAAATGAATTGATTTGACAAGCTCTGAGCTAGATGCATTCATTGGGATTTTGTTGGCTTCTGGTCTCAGCCATAATAATATGCAAGACTCCAGTATATTGTGGCGTTCTGATTCGCTGCCCATATTCCGTGCGGCTATGTCGCACAAACGATTCATTACTCTGTCCAGATATATTCGTTTCGATAATAGTCGTACGCGGGCATTCCGACAGCAAACAGATAAAGCAGCTCCTATCCGGGACCTTTGGAATTTTCTCAATGAAAATCTGCAAAATTATTATGAACCTTATGAAAATATCACCATCGATGAGCAGTTGTTTCCGTATCGTGGGCGCACAAAGTTCACCCAATATATCCCATTAAAACCTGCAAGGTATGGGATCAAAGTTTGGTGGGCATGCGATGCTAAGACTAAATTTCCATTGAAAGGAAAACTGTACACTGGAAAGGAAGGAGACAATCGGGAGATAAATCAAGGTGAAAACGTTCTAATGTATTTCGCAAATTGTTACGCAAACAGCGGCAGAACAATTATTTCCGATAATTTTTTCACCTCATTGAACGGCGCTAAACGACTGGCTGCTATGGGACTGGCATTTGTTGGCACCATTCGAGCAAACAAAAGATGTCTTCCTAAGGAAGTTATGAAGAGCACCAGACGACCAATTATTTCAAGTGTGTTTGGTTTTCATGAAAATCTTGTTGCACTTTGCAGCTACGTGCCCAAAAAAAATAAGGCAGTCAATTTAATTTCAACCGTGCATTACACGAAATATGTTGAAGGCGTAGCCATGAAACCGGAAGCAATTTTATTTTATAATTCAACTAAAGCCGGAGTCGATACGATGGATCAAATGCTAACTCATTACACAACAAAACGGTCAACCAGACGCTGGACATAAGCGTTTTTCTGCAACATGATTGATGTGATGGCATTGGCAAGTTACATTATATGTAAGCTAAATAATGAAAATACAAGAAAAGAAAGAAGACGCATATTTTTATATAAACTTGCAAAGCAATTGGTACTGGGCAACGTTGAAAATCGCATCAATAATCCGCACATTGTGGCTCAACCAACAACTCGTATAGCATTTGAAGCGTACTTTGGGAAACCTCTCAATATAGCAAACCGTAATGTGGCTTCACGCAGTGGTCCAGACACACTAGTGTCAAAAAAGATTGCAGAATTTGCCTGCAGCAAGGTGACAAAATACGCCGTAAGACACGCTTTTTTTGCTGCAAATGCAACAACCCTGTTTGTCAAAAGTAGATTATTTATGTTTTTGTTGCCTTCCGCAAAATTCTGAATACAAAAATCATAATATTTTCTATTTTGTCATAAACATTTATTACTTTACCCATAATAAAGAGAAATATATATAGAACAAAAAATTGTTGCCCTTTTCATTCCAAAGAATTTTTTTCTTCCTCAGGTAGCTAATAACATAGTAAAAAGAAATAGAAACACAAAATATAACAAATATTTTCCTATCTTAGTAAAAAATTTAACGGCAAACAGCCCTTATTTCCATACAAATGCATGTAAATGTATAGGGGTCTGTCCAGACACCATGTGCCAGAACTAAGGGCTCAAAATATGTGCCAGACGAAGGGTTAATTATTCTAGACAAAATTAAAAAAAAAATCGAAGGCATAAAAAATTTAAAAACATAAACGAATTTATCATTTTAATATAATTTCATTTTGAAAAATATGTTAGTCAATCTTTTTACTTTTAAGCAGGGACTAAAACCGAACCCAAACGGATTCAGGTTCGCTGTCTATAAAAACTTTAAACCCGAACCCGCTGAACCCAAAAATTAAACCAGGTTCATATTCAAAAAAATATAAACAATATTCTTGCTGTTTTTGGCGTGAGAAATGTTTGATAGAGAAGTCATAAAAAATATTACATTTCTTGCATTCGAGTTTGCATTGCTCGACACTATATCTAGTCCTTTTAAGCAAATTTGCAAAAAATTGCGAACACCAAAAATTTCTTCTTTAGCTAAAAAGCTAAACTCAAAAAAAGCCGTACAAGACTGTCAAACTAGATGGAATTCCGGTATGACATGGTTTAAGCCTTATTGGAATACAGAAGTTTTTGTTCGGAATAACTGGATGCTGCAATAACTATGAATGATAATATTTGAAATATTTGTGAAGAATTTCTAAAACTACAAGAAGCACAGATGACCTTAGGCGGTTTTTATAGAATCTGGCTTAGTTTTGAATAAGAGCTAACAAAAGATGACAAAACAAACACATTTTCACAGGAATTATATTTAAATATTATAAAAATAGAAAACCACTTTATTAATAATCCACTTTTAATTGGAGCATTATATCTAGATAGCAGTTTTAAGTTAATGCTAAGTCCCGAAGATGTTGAAAATGTTAAAAAAATTCATATTTTCAAAAATTTGCAAATGAAAAGAGAAGAAGAGAATTTTATGAGAGAATCAATATCTTGTTCTTCAGAACATGATGAAGGTATGCTCGACCAAGTTCTAAAAAAGAAGGGATGATTTTCTAAGCAAATTATTCAACTGAGAAGGCCTTTTCAGCCTTGAAATTCATTTTGTCGACACAAAGAACATATTAAAAAGAAGAAAACTCAAAAAATATATTAATTATAAAATTAAACGAAAATTTCTTTGAAAAATAAATAAATTTCCTATTAATAAAACATATGTACTTTAATACTGAAGTTTATATTTTCAGTATTAAAATATAACTTGGCACGGTTAAAAGAATTGTTTAAACATATGTAAAAACAATTTTAAAAAACACATGTCTTTAGTATTAGCTAATAGCTAATTTGGACATACGGTAAACAAAGGAGAATATAAATAACACAAAAATAGTTAGTAAATTTCATCTGTACTCAATAATAAAAATCAACTGTATGTTAGCATAAAATAGCTTTTTCCGTTGATTTGTGAGTTAAATAGAGATATTTACAATTGGTACTTCGGCACAAAGAATGTTGATGAAAGTCGTAGCTGACCAGAAAATGCATTCCATTCGGCTGGTGTCTAATAACTTTTTCTGTGTATTCTCCATGTTTACTAAAATTAAAAAAAATAAGGAAAAAAAATTTTTTCATTTGAAAAAAACTTTTCCTATGATCTCGAGTCAAACTAAAAATACATTTTCATACATATACATATGTACTTTATTTATATGTTGAACCCAAACCCAGAACCGAACCGAACTGGAATTTTTTATTTCGATTAACCCGAACCTGAACCCATTTTTTTCAGGGTTTCAGCCCCTGCTTTTAAGGTCAAATTTTAAAGGTTTTTAGGGCTAATTTTTAGAACCAAAAAAACTTTTTAGTGCTATTTTAAGTGGATGTCCTTTTTTTAGACATGAGTCGGTATATTCACTTCCGATCCCTTTTTTAATATATGTAACAGTTTAAGGCAATTTAAGTTTGTAGTTTTAAGTTTTAATTACAAATAATATTTCCTTCAATATCCACTTTCAAAAATTTGTAAAATGATTTCTGAAATTAGCAACAAAAATTTGTAAATATTCTGTAAAAATTCTGTAATTTGTAATATGTAAATAGCAAAAAGATTTGCTAAATAAATTTTTTTTACTTAAAATCAGTACAAAAATAGTAAAGTGGGATTGAAAACCGTTTACAAATTTTTATACCAACTTTTTTTCTGAGTGTAGTATGATTATATGATTGGCAGTTTCTACATTGTGGTATAAATTTTGAAAGCTTTACCGATTCTACCTAGACAATAGAGTGGAGTATTTGTTTTATTTCATAGATTTTTTTGATGTCCTCTGAATTATCAAAAGACAAAATAAACATATCTAATCAGTCTCTTGATTTATACTTAAATTTGTTTTTTTTATTTTTTAATCGTTTATTTCAACAAAATTCATAAATTTAAGCTATAAATAAACAAACAGTTAATATAACTTACAGGTTGGTTGAAAAGTTCCTGCGCTCACCAAGAGATGGCACTGCTAGCTCCAAACTTTTTTTTTCTCAAGTTGGCATAACTGTCCTGAGAACAAATGTAAAGTTGCAAGTCATTCTGTCCATTCTTTCTTTGTTTACAAGCCATTTGAAGTTGACGTGTCATTGATTTTTTTTTAATATGGAAAAAATTGAATATCGTGCAGTCATTAGATTCTTTGTTTTGAAGGGTTTAAAAGCAAAGGAAATTTATGAACAATTGTTAGAAGTGTATAAGGAGTCCTGACCTTCAAAACGCACAGATGAATTTTGGGCTGGTGAATTTAAACGTGGTCGTACCAGCCTTAAAGACGATCCACGCGAAGGACGACCAAAAACTGCAACCACAGCAGAAATCATTGAGCAGGTACATAATATGATTAGTGAAGATCCAAGTTTGACTAAGCGTAAAATTGCTAATGCCATAGGCATCTTAGACATACGAGTACTCCATATTTTACATGAAGAATTGCGTCGTTTTATAACTATGGATGAGACTTGGATCTACCACCATGATCCTAAATTGAAACAAGAACGTTTACAGCTCGTTGTTCAGCTCCAAAGCAGGTGAAGTCACAACGATCAGCAAAGAAGGTTATGGCATCAGTTTTTTGGGATGCAAAAGGAATTTTGTTGATTGATTATCTTCAGAAAGGTAAAACAATCAACTCTGAATATTATTGCAGCCTTTTGGGTCAGCTGGATGAAAAAATTCGTGAGAAAAGACCTGGTTTAAAGAAGAAAAAAATAATTTTTCGTCAAGACAATGCACCTGCTCACAAAAGTGTTTTGACGATGGCAAAATTCAAAGAATTAAAGTACGAATTGCTTGAACATCCACCGTATTCACCAGATTTGGCTCCCAGTGACTACTATCTCTTCAGAAATCTCAAACAATTCCTTCTTGGAAAGCATTTTTCGTCGAATCAAGAGGCCATAGCAGCCGTAGACGATTATTTTGCAGAGCTTCCGGAAAACCATTACAAGGATGGGATAAAATTATTGAAAGATCATTGGAACAAGTGTATTGAGCTTCTAGGAGATTATATTGAATAAAAAATATATTTCGTAACAAAAACAGTATTCTTTCATTTCGAGCGCAGGAACTTTTCAACCAACCTGTACTATACACTGTCCCACATTAGGGCTCTCTAGTATATTAAATATAATATTTACATTTGGTTTTTAAATAGATATTATTATTTCTACAATTATATACATGTATTTACATATATATGATTTGATGTAAAGAAAAAATTTAAAAAACCCTTACTTTGATATTGAAAAGATAAAAGTTGAAGTCAGGAGATAAAAATGTGAAAGAAAAAGTTATTCAGTAAGCCACCAAAATTTTATAACATCTAAGTTCGCGATAATATTTCTATCCTAAGTGTAAATTCTAGTATCAAATCTGCTACTGTCCGTCGTAAGTTCATTGCTACAGATAGCTTTAATGTTGGCCCGTCTATAGATGTGGTAAAGTATAGGAATGCCAATTTCGTTACTGTCGAGGTATCTAAAGGCCTCAGGTGGTACATATCCATTCTGTAAGGTTGTAAAAATATATTCATTGACTGTGTAATAAGGAGCCAAAATCAAATTATTTTTATAACACTTTGTACTCTTAATGATGTGATTTCTTATTAAATGAATAATAAAATTATCAATCCTACTCGTTTTAGCCACGCTATATAATTTTTTATTTGATACATATTTCGTAAAGTTATCATTACGAGATCTATAAAGTGACGTGCATGATCTCAAACATTTTCTTTCAGATTCTCAGTTTCTCCATACACGATGGAGAGATATTAAACCATATTTGACACCCGTATGTCAAGATAGGCCTAATTAGAGACTCATACAAGGTTATTTTAATCTTTGATTGAATATATTTTGAAAAAAAGAGTTTCTTATATAAGAAAAACGTATTTCTTGCCTTTACTAGTTGCAAATTAGTTTTGTTGAGTTATTTTGTATGATTTTGTGGAGTTCCCTGAAATCATTTACAGAGTTTAATACTATTGGTGGAGGACGTTGTGGTTTTATCAGCAATCTTTTTCAGATCATTCAGTTTCTTTGTTTTTGGTTGAATATTTTCAATTTGGGGACTGTAGGTTTGCGTTTGCTTGTCGCCCTGTTTTTTTTTTTTTTTTTTTTTTGAACGATCCATTCAGTTTCTTTTGCTAATTCCTCCTTATCTGTTTCATAAATGATTTTGTTTTCCATATTAACATGTGTAAATGCTTCATTATTTATATTTTTAGAGATAAAATCGATAAGTTTTTAATTTTCCTTACGTAGATTGAAACATAAATTTTCTAACGTGTTCAATTTGTCATTAAGCTTAAAATTTGCTTTTTCTAGCTCCTTAAGTTTATTCACTCTGAACAAAATAAGACTGTTTCTCGGGGTGTCATTTAAGTATTTACCGGTAATACAATTGATCCTAGCTATGATCTTTGTACTTTTTTAAGTGGCAATACTATACGATCTTAAAGTTGACAGCACAGAATAAACTAGTATTCGTGCGAAACGAACAGCTGATGTTTGTTAATAATTGGAAAATTTTTCTTTTTGTTTTAATTTTAGAAATATTTTTTTTTCTATCAGAATTTATTGTTTTTATATAAAAAGTTTTATTTAAATTTATTTATACCAAAGTATTTTGGAACGACCGGCTATCTACGATCAGCGACCACCTCTGGATAATCTATTGGCAGAGTATGTGTTATATTTTTTACAATCGATGCGCTTTGTGTTTTTTCTACAGGTAACCGGGAGCTTGTTTCCAGTAAAAAAAAAAATAAATGTCGATTTGTCCGCTATGTGTTTAATGCTGACATACACAAGATTTATAGACAAATTTTACCCAATCCAGAACTCACTCCATTCTAACGAATCATATTCCGAAACGATCCAAGTGATACTGTCCAAGTTTACGAATTAAAAACCGTAACATTCGGAGTAAATTGTGCTCCATATTTAGCGATTCGGAACATTCTCCAGCTAGCTGAAGATATTAAATCCACTTATCCGATGGCTAGCAATATTCTTCGGAATTATATGTATGTTGATGACGCACTGGCTGGTGTTCATAGGATGCCTGATGCATTGAAATTAAAAACTGTGGTTATCCTAGCTCTTCAATCAGCAGGACTTTCACTGAGATAATGGACGGCTAATTCCAAAGATATTCTTGCCCATTTTCCACTGGATCAACTTAATCCGCTGGAACGCTCGATCGGATTCATTCTACTTCGCAGCCACACCTTTTCCGGAGACCTCCAACTTTACAAAACGAGAAGCCCTATCTCAAATTTCCAGACTATTTGATCCAGCTGGATAGTTATCCCCATGTGGTGTACTAGCAAAAATCATAATGCAAAGAATATGGATGGACGGAACCGATTGGGATGAAGTCCTCTCCCCAGATTCCCTTTCCCAGTGAAAAGCCTTTCAAACGAAACGCAGCAGCATTATATATCCGCATAGTATCCAATGATTTCATATCGACTCACTTGGTTTCGTCAAAAACAAGAGTAGCTCCTGTTAAGACTATATCCATTGCGAGATTAGAGCTTTGTGGAGCTGTTCTTCTCGATGAAATGTTAGACAATCTTATTCCAAAATTAGATGTCGACAAATACTCCTTTTTCTGCTGGACTGATTCCACTATTGTCCTTTCCTGGCTAGCGAAACCACCTTGTTCTTGAGTGACCTTTGTCGCAAATCGAATTGCAAAGATTGTTCAGATAATTGATCCACACCACTGGCGTCATGTCACTTCAGAAAATAATCCTGCCGACTTAACTAGTCGTGGTATTTCTCCTCAAGAGATTGTTGATAATGATCTCTGGTGGCATGGTTCACTGTGGCTGCAAGATTGTAACACCAACTGGCGTAATCTTGAATATCCAATATTTTCAGAAACCGACCTAGAAAAGAAACCAACAAAAGTTCACGTTACGTATTTTCAAAATTTTAATGATATTTTGTAACGTTTTTCGTCCTATTAAAAAGCTATGCGAGTCATGGCTTATATATACAGATTTTATTACCGAACACATCCAAAGTATCGTTCAAATTGCTCTAAAGAATCGACTATGGTTACTAATTCTGACAGACATATTTATATTTTTCAGAAAGCTTTCTATCCAAACGAGTACAAAGCACTTTCTTCCAAACAGTCGATAGCTTCTTCTAGTTCGATCCTTTATTTGAATCCATTTCTAGACCAACAAGGGTTAATCCGATCTTATTGCAGACTTGACTCCTCTCCTGGACTATCATATAATGAAAAGCATCACATTGTAATCCCTTAGTATTGCCAATATTTTCGATTTCTAGTACAGTTTGTTCATGATGGTAACCAATTACTGGATCCCAAAAGTTAAAAATATGATAAAGGCCACAATAAACAAGTGCAGACCTTGTATATTAAATAAGAAAATATGTCAGAAACAGCTAATTGCTGCATTGCCTCCAGAGACATTCGAAGTTACACGCCCTTTTGCGCATACCGGTCTGGACTTTGCCGGTTGTTTTGATATAAAAAGGTATTCCGGTAGAGCATGCCGTATCACGAAAGGATACGCATGTGTTTTCGTCTGATTTTCCACAAAGGCAATACATTTAGAAGCTACGTCTGATCTCTCCACTCCTGCATTCCTAGCCGCCTTCAACCGCTTTGTATCTCGTCGGGGATGTCCTCTTCATTTGCACTCCGACAACGGCAGATTTGTTGTTGCTTCCAAAGTAATTGCAGGTGCTCCAAATATAGGTGGGTTGTGGGAAGCAGCTGTAAAGAGTTTTAAATCGCATTTCAAAAAAAACATCACATTTAAAGAATTTTCCTCTGTATTGTTCCGCATCGAAGCTTGCTTAAATTCTCGTCCATTATCACCTATTTCTCAAGATCCTTCAGATTTGGCAGCTCTAACTCCTGGGCACTTTCTAATTGGCTCCCCAGTATTAGCTCCTATACCTCCATCGGTTACTGAATCCGCAGCAACCTTAACCAATCGGTGGCAGAGATTGAAACTCGTCCACCAGAATTTTTGTACCCGTTGGAAAAACGAGTATCTTACAGAGCTTCAAAAAAAGAGCAAAAATCAGAAAAAGATCTGACACAAAAAAAACTTTAGTAGTTATGAAAGATGAAAACATTCCTCCAAAATCGTGGCGTCTTGGCAGAGTAGAGAAAACGTATTTAGGATCCGTGTTGCGAATATCTTCACCCAGAGAGGCAAGATTACGCGGTCTGCTACAAAATTAGTAGTCTTATGTACCGACTAACTCTTCCAGGTCTTCAGCTTATTTACCTTCAGTTTAATTATTTATTTATTTAAGCATTAGAGAATAATTACAAATTATAGACTAATAATATGATGGCCATGGCTACTAGGGCTTAGGCTCAGTTTAATTATATAGGGTGGTCCATTTCGAGATACTTTTTTCAATAGCCTTTTTTTGACAGATCACGTGTGAGTCGTGTCATGCTGTCATGTTATTTTTGTTAAGTATTGTTTGGCATTTCATAATGGAAAGACTTACGCCTGAACAACGTTTACAAAGCGTTCAACTTTATAACGTAAATTCACGTTCTGGGAGGAATGTGTTTCGTGCACTTCGCTCAACTTATGGTCAACATAATCTTCCTACTGAGCGTACTATTCGCAACACCATCACCCATTTTGAGACCCAGCATTCATTATTGGATAATATTCGCGTGAAGAAAATATAGCGGCCGTAGCTGAGAGTGTACACGAAGACCGTGGAGAGTCGATTCGGCCCTATCGTGCCATGATGCCTGAAATTGAAGCTCGTGATCTCGGCGACATTTGGTTTCAACAAGACGGCGCCACTTCCCACACATCGCATCAATCAATGGATTTATTGAGAGAACACTTCGGTGAGCACATAATTTCACGTTTTGGGCCGGTCGATTGGCCACCAAGATCGTGTGATATCACACCGTTAGAACTTTTTGTGGGGTTATGTAAAGTCTAAAGTTTATGCGGACAAACCCGCTTCGATTGAGGCCTTGGATGGACCATCTGCGACGCAGCAACGGCCAACATTTGATAGACATAATCTTCAAAAAATAAATGCCAAAGAATGTTCTTTCAAATGATAATAAACCTTCCCCATTAAATTTAAATTTTCTGTGTTTTTTCTTTAAAAAAGCAGGGAACCTCGAAATGGATCACCCATTATTTTCTCTATCCTTCTTTTTCAGCTAATCAAGCCTAAAAACTCAGCCAACAATAACCGCAACAAACATTAACATCGCCGTCATAACGCTAAGGCAAACCATCCACTTAAAGATAATTCATTTTTATGTCGCATTTGCAATCGGCCTCATCCTTTAAGCACGTTTGCGAAATTCCTGGCTATGAACGTCACCGAACGCGTCGTAGCCGTTCGCAACCACGAATACTGTAATAATTGTCTAGCCCACAATTATTCCTAAGGCATATGTTTTTCTAAACGTGGTTGCAGAACTTGCCAAAAGTCCCACCACACACTCCTTCATATGCATCCCCGACTATCCAAAAATTATCCGGCCTCTTCTTCACGTTCTCGTTCTCCATTTCCAAAACCTTTAAAGTCTGGAAGTGTTCGTTCTAGAGATCCCTCACATTCGGCGCCCTCAACTTCCAAGTCCTTCTTACTCACTTCTATTAGACAAAATAGCACAATTCTGCTTCCGACTGTGCTCGTCAAATTGGACAAACCGACTTCCCACGCACGTTATCTCCTTGACGCTGGTTCCTCAATCAGTCGAATCTCCAAAAGGTTCGTCGAGAAATTGCGTTTGACGACATTAATCTTACAGGAGGAGACAATTTGCCCATTGACCCCAAAATCATGTTTTGATTCTACATCGAAAATCGAAGGAACTTTAAGGGCCGATAATCTTCTTACACTTTTAACTCCGACGCAGTCATTACCAGAATCGTATAAGAAAACTATCCGTGACCTATTCCTGCGGATTCAAAATTCAACGAATCTGCAGGTATTGATGTCATAATAAGGGTAGACATTTATCCGAAAGTTATATGTGAAGGGGTCATTTCCAAAACTGGATTGCCCACTGCACAAAGCACCATTTTTGGTTGCACCATTTATGGGTCTTGTTCTTTTACCCTAATTAAACGAGAATCAGTTATTACTAAACGCCTTACTTGGAACAATTATTTAAATACACTTAACCCAATGTTGGACGTCGGAACATTATGAACGAGAGTCAAGAACTGATAAAAGGAGTAATATTCCATATATAACACTAGTTAAGAAATTTTAAAAAATTTTGTGCGACAAGCGTGCGACTATTTTTTGGATATTGATTTGGGTTTCCTGAATCCGAAAATCGCATTTAAAATTTTTGTTTCTGGAGTAGTTTTCGAAAAATTTTTAATTTTTTCAACCGCTTAGAGAAGAGAATTGTCCGTGGTGTGAACCAAAATCCTAACTATAGTGCGTGTATGATTGCTGTAAACCTGAAAATTACCGATGGAATTGATGTTTGTCCACAAACAGAAAAGTTCTAAAAAAAATGGATTCAATGGCCGCGTCAGCCGTAGACAGCCCTATGTTCGTAAACAGAATCAAAATGCGAGATTGCAGTAAGTCATTGAACATATAATTGGAAATCTAGTTTTTATAGATTGTAAAATGGATAAATTTGCATATTAAAACATTTTAAAGGAAAACCTACAATCTAGTGCCAATAAATTGGGTATGTGGCCCTTATACAATTTTCAGCAATATAACAACAAGCGTGCGACTATTTTTTTGATATTGATTTGGGTTTCCTGAATCCGCAAGAAAATTCTCTTTTTTTCTGAAAAAATTAAAAAAAAAATAAAAATGGTATTAATCTTGAAAGGAAAAATATAAAATCATTATTTTCTTAAACGTAGTACTTCTATATATAAAATAAGTCATTTTCAAAGATCAAATATTGGTAAATACCAAAGTTATGACCACTTATGTAAAAGTACCTAATTTGAGATTTTCTCCTTTTTTTGCACATCCAATAATATTGTATAGTTAAGATCAACAGTATTAAAAAAAATAAAATTAACTTTTTATTTATTAATATTGTTTATTGATTTTATTTAAAATTATTTGTATTTAAGTATTCAAAATATTTGTTGGACCTTCTTTTACGTTTGTTTTCGTTGGGGTCCGTTTCTCTTAAGAGAAACCAAATGTAATCTCCCCTCATTCTCTCATCCCAATATCCCTGATATCGCCTCTCAATGGATTTCATTTCTTGGTGGAACCTCTCTCCGTGCTCATCACTTACATCACTAAGATTCTCTGGGAAAAAGCTCAAGTGCGAATGTAAAAAATGAATCTTAAGTGACATATTAACACCTGTTGAAAAAGTAAAAGAGACAAATTAGGAAAAAATATTTGTCAAATTAGAAAAAATATTTTATATCCATTTTTTCATAATTCTTAATCAAATCTTCAACAATGGTATTGTACTCCGAGTTTTTGTTGTGTCCCAGGAAATCAGAAACCACCAATTTAAATGATTTCCCAGCTGCAGTTTCATGTGGGGACAAATATTTCATGTGGGGACAAAAATTTCGTACCTTTTATAATTTGTGGACCATTAAAAATTCCTTCCTTGATTTTTGCAAAAGAAATACTTTTAAAAATTTTACTCAAATAGGCGAAAGCTTGGCCTTCCTTATTCAACGCTTTGACGAAGTTTTTCAAGAGTCCAAGTTTTATATATTAATGTTTTCTTTCCTAATAAGAGGCACATACTTTATGTTGTCTTAGCCCACTGTAATGGCTAATCTTTCTGGCCAATGTTTTCTCTTATAATGAAAATCACGAGCTCGACTGTCCAGAGGCAAATAAAACAACAATATTTTGTGTATCCCCGTTGCACTCCACATAGCATGCCCACCACTTTTAAATCGGAACAAACTCTCTAATTGTGATCATTATAGTTAATACATTTTAGCAATTTAACCATTGTTGCGTACGATTCTTTAGTGTTTACAACATGTGCGATGGGTACAGATGGTTTCTTGTTTCCGTTATGTAAAGGAACTGCTTTGAAGTATTAAATTCTAGTATAGTGTTGGAAAAACGTAATTACATTGGCTCCAAAAAGTCTCCGTACATTTATTCTTTTAAACTATAATACCGATTATTTTACTGAAATTAATATTCTGTTTGAAAATAAACGCAATAACTTAAAAAACATATATCTCATTGTCATTTTAAATTGCTTAATTATTTGCTACTGAAATCAACGAGTTTATATCAAAATTTGGCACCTCCTATTTCAAAGAACAAAAAAGTCTAAGTACATAACTACATATATTTGTAATATAACGGTATTTTTTTTTTTTTTTGGTGAACTACATGTTTATTTTTGTAAAGTGAAGTGCAAATTGTGTTTTCGTAATATTTTGGTAAAAAAATAATTATGCAGAACAAAAACAAATTTCCATCGACATTAAACAAATTATATGTAACTAACCTAAAAAAATATGGAAAATCACTATCTGAAATCGGTAAAATTGTTAGAAGACCTCGCTCGTCTGTAAAATATGTAATTCAGTAAGTTAAGAAAGAGTCGCCATTCAATTGCTCCTCGAAAAAACCCGGAATGTCCTGCAAAATCATATTTCATTTTCGGTTGAATAATACTTCGCGTAAGGAGAATCGCTGTTTCTGTAGTATGTTACTTTTACATTTGACTCCAAGAAGTTGTATTGTTGTAAACGAGATGCAAGTACTTCTGCTTTTTCTTTTGTGAGCTCCAAGTCTCCCATCATTTAATTGAGCCTGAGTAAGTAAGCGGCTCTCCACTTGTGTTATAATTGTCTTCAGATGAGTTTTGACTTACAATTGATGAGTCGGAACTTACGTTGGTGTTAGTTGATTTTGGATATTTGGCAATGGGCAATACATCCGAATGAACACTGGAAAACTGACAGAGGGTACATTAGCATAAAACTAAATTTTTTTTGGCTCTAAATACGGAACTCTTGCATTGACAAATAGCAATCGTCGATATGATTAGATGGTTTTCTCCAAATCATTGGTATTCCGAATTTTAACACATGGGGTATTTATATTAAAAAAGTCGGTAAAAAATAATTTCAATTTCGTGCCAGAAGCCCATCCTGTAAGATTTCTATAGCACGAAAGACATATGATACTTGGTGTCCATCTTTCTTGCAAATTTGTGACAGGCATTCCAAAGTATTTCTGATCTTTGAGAAAATTGCATACCACCAACACATTCTCATTTTTTGTGTAAGGTAACTAATACATTCTCATTTTAAGATTACTCTTTTTGTATTTATGAGGGCACTTGCTTTCTTGTCTACATAATTTGGAAATAAAATCAAAAACGAGTTCTCAGTACCTGCTAAGAAGTACCACAATTTCACAATTTTTCCTCCCAAAATAGATTTTTAACTGTCCAATTTTAGTTTTCATAAAAAAATGATTTTTGTGCAGTAATTCTGCAACAAATAGTAAGATAAAACAAAAAACAGAAAAATTTAAAATTAGACCATAACTTTGGTATTTATCCATAGATTTTCTTTTAAAATGGCTTATTTTCTTTGTAAAGATACAACATTTAAGAAAAAACTTATTTCATATTTTACCATGTACGACGAATATCTTTTATATTTTTTTGAAATTTCAAAATTTGTTTTTATCAAAAAAAAATTAATTTTCCTCGAAATTTTGAGCCATATCTTCTAAACTACTTAACCGATTTAAAAACCATACTCACAAAACATGTTCTGCCTTAACTGGGTTTTTGTTTGCAATTTGACTGATAAAAAAATTTTGAGCCAAACTCGAGATATATTCAAAATGGTAAATTCACTAATAAATTAAAATAAAAAATTAAAAAATTTCAAAAACTAGACCAGAAAAAAATTTTTTAATGCGATTTTCGGCTTTAGGAGACCCTAATACATAAAAAAATAGTCGCATGTTTGTCGCATTTTGGCTGTAAACTAGTGTAATCAATGTTGTCTTCTTTTTAAACAATCGCCTACACTCAGAAAAAAAAGTTAGTAGAAAAATTTGTAAACGGTTTTCAATCCCACTTTACTATTTTTGTACTGATTTTTAGTAAAAAAATTATTATTTAGCAAATCTTTTTGCTATTTACATTTTACAGAATATCTACAAACTTTCGTTGCTAATTTTAGAAATCATTTTACAAATTTTTGAAAACCGATTTGCTAAAATTAGCAAAAAAAAATACTAATTTTAAAAAGTCGATATTGAAGGAAATGTTATTTCTTATAATTTAAACTTATACATACAAACTTAAATTGCCCTAAAATGTTACATAGGATTAAAAAAGGGATCGGAAGTGAAGATACCGACTCATGTCTAAAAAGAGGACATCTACTTAAAATAGCACTAAAAAGGTTTTTTAGTTCTAAAATCAGCCCTAAAAACAATTAAATTTAACCTTAAAAGTAAAAAAAAAATTGACTAAAATATTTTTCAAATCAGAAATTAACAAATTAAAACAAAATGATAAATTCGTTTATGTTTTAACAATTTTTAACATTTTTAAGCCTTTGATTTTTTTTCATTTTGTATAAAACATCTTTAAAAAAATATCAAAATTTTTGATGCTCGATAAAAAAAATAAATCTAAAACTTTGTACTAATATTTTTACTAATTTTTTTTGCTGATTTTAGCAAACAGATTTTAAATTCCACTTTACAAAAAGTCTACTAAAATTTAGTAGCTTCTACTAATTTTTCTACTAATTTCATTGTACTACACGTCAGCAGACATGTGTTGCTAAGATTAGCAAAAAATACCGCTGGGCTCAAATTAGCAGAATTTCCCGTAATAACAGCAAAATTTTCAGTTGCCATTACAGACTTTTTTTGGTGAGTGTAGATATCGCAAATAAGTTTGCAGAGGCTTGGTGTGCTATTGGTTCTGATGGAGTATTAAATTCTAGTATAGTGTTGGAAAAACGTAATTACATTGGCTCCAAAAAGTCTCCGTACATTTATTCTTTTAAACTATAATACCGATTATTTTACTGAAATTAATATTCTGTTTGAAAATAAACGCAATAACTTAAAAAACATATATCTCATTGTCATTTTAAATTGCTTAATTATTTGCTACTGAAATCAACGAGTTTATATCAAAATTTGGCACCTCCTATTTCAAAGAACAAAAAAGTCTAAGTACATAACTACATATATTTGTAATATAACGGTATTTTTTTTTTTTTTTTTTGGTGAACTACATGTTTATTTTTGTAAAGTGAAGTGCAAATTGTGTTTTCGTAATATTTTGGTAAAAAAATAATTATGCAGAACAAAAACAAATTTCCATCGACATTAAACAAATTATATGTAACTAACCTAAAAAAATATGGAAAATCCTTATCTGAAATCGGTAAAATTGTTAGAAGACCTCGCTCGTCTGTAAAATATGTAATTCAGTAAGTTAAAAAAAAACTAAAACAATTGCAAATAAACCGAGATGTGGTCGTCCAGGAAAAATTTTCAACCGCTTAGAAAAGAGAATTGTCCGTGGTGTGAACCAGAATCCTAAAAATAGTGCGTGTATGATTGCTGTAAACCTGAAAATTACCAATGGAATTGATGTTTGTCCACAAACAGAAAAGTTCTAAAACAATGGATTCAATGGCCGCGTCAGCCGTAGACAGCCCTATGTTCGTAAACAAAATTAAAATGTGAGATTGCAGTAAGCCATTGAACATACATACATATGTATAAACAAAGATAATTGTTTTTGGGATCAAGATACATTTAGTGATGAAAGCAAATTTAATATTTTGGATCGGATGGTAGACGAATAGTCTGGAGAAAACCTAACACTGAAATGAATCCCGAAAATTTTACAATAACAATCAAGCATGGAGACGGTAATGTAACGGTATGGGTATGGCTTACTAAAACATTTTGAAGGAAAACCTACAAAGTGCCAATAAATTGGGTATGTGGCCCTTATACTATTTTGAACAACATAACGACCAGAGAACTGCAAAATCAACTTTTTCCTTGATTTAATCATACACAAAAATTCTTGTTCACATTTAATAATTCAACAAATTTCACTGTAGAATAAAATCAGCATCATGTTACTGAACGCGTAATTGGGATCAGTGTGAATCAACTGTCGATTATGTTTTATGCAAATGTAATCACTCAACAAAAAGTCAGCATTCAATACATCAGAAAAAACAACAAACAACGCGTATGAGTGTATTCATAATTAAAACAAAATAGAAACACATTTCATAAATGTACATTAGGGTGGGACTTAAATCCGCTTTTTTAGAATTTTTATTAGTAATACAATACTAAAAATATTCTTCTTTGTGAAATAAAAATATTTTTTTGGAAAAAAAATTTAGGTCGATATCTCAGACTTGCCTAATCCGAAAAAATTTAAATATTGTCTAAATTTTTTTTTCATCTATTTTGATTGGAAAATTAGGCAATATTTAACTTTAACCGGATTGGGAGAGCCTAAGATATCGATAAAAAGAAATAAATTCACCAAGAACAATATTTTTGGTATTACTAATAAAAATTCTAAAAAACGGATTTTAGACCCACCCTAATTTATGAAATGTGTTTCTACAAAACCACCCGCTTTTTATAGATAAGAAACAATTTTGTTTTAATTATGAATACACATATACGCGTTATCGTATTGTACGGAGACGTTTTTGTTTACTTTTTTAGTGAATTCGAATAAATATTTTTTCCCCTAATTTTTTAAGTTAATAAATTTATGTTTTTTTAATAAAACAATATATTTATAAGTATGTCCTTAAAATAAAATATAGTTTATCTACTATAAAACTCATAACATGATTATTAAGGAAGAAATGTAAAATATTATAACTTTACGGAGACTTTTTGTAGTCAGTGTATATATCACGTCTGGATAATTACGATAATATTGAACATATTTTCCTTTGTGCGGAAATAACCATCGATGAACTAAATTAGATGCTTGGTAAAGTAAAGGACACAACTCCATTAATTTATCGTCTCACGTATGCTATGATAAGAAATGCCCCTCATATGCTTAAGGAACTTATGTATAGTTAAACTTTATAACAAATTGGGATCAATCCCCATGACTGGAAAGTTCCTCTTCTTGCACCTTTACCAAAACCTGGGAATATAAACCAAATAAATTGGAAGAATATCGTATTTCATTAATACCTGCTATATCAAACATTTTTCAAAAAATAATCTCAACTATATATTGGAAACATGTATTAATTTTGTCATTTTGTATTGTTTTAAATTCATTTTAATTATTTGTCAATTGAATTCATTAGGTGTGTTCGACGTACGTTACCGCGGGTGCCCGCGGGAATCCAATCTTACCAGAAACCGTTTCTTGTAATAAAAATTGGGTAAATGAGAGCGTTCATGAGAGAGTAATTGTGTTTCTCATTTTACCAGAACTTACCCGTACTTTTTGTTTTGGTAAAATGGTAAAATTGTCACATCATCAGCTGTTGCTAATAAATTAGCTGTTTTGCATTTTTGAAAGAAGTTAAAGTTAAATAAAAATTTACTATAAAGAACTTTTCCTTCTTAATAATGAAAAATACATTTGAAAATGTAAGTATATGTATATTTGCCATTTTAAATATATTTATTAATTAAGCTGTTTTTTAATATGAATAAATTTGACGTTTATTATTGGGTATGAAATGTAGTTTTGTGCGTTTGCAGTATTTTGGGCATTTTTATGGTTTTGTGAGAAAATTTTTGCTTACTCTAATTTTACCAGACTTGACTCAAAATTACCTATTACGGACCTATTAAAATCACTGTAATTTGATGTAATTTTAAACTTCTCTCCCAATGTGACTTTATTTAATTTATTTTAAAAATTACATCATACAGACAAGTAAATTACATCAGTCACAATAATTGTCCCCAATGTTTTTTTTTATATTATTAGGCTAGGCTTAAGATTTTTCCAACGAACCGCAATTGCGCAATTGCCTAAAGAACTTTTCAATGGCACATGGACCACAGTTTCTAATATAATTGAATGGTTCTATACTTAGGCAGCATGTTCTTTATAGAAGATTTAGGCGACCGTGACAGATTTTGATAGATTTTTTTGGTGCGTGCGTGAAATGTTATAAACTTTCTTTAATATACAGACATACAAAATTTAGCCAATTTCTTTCAAAAGAAAAAATTTTACAAAAACAGTCAAAAATCTGTAAGAAAAATAATACAAAAAAATCTTGAACATTTTGGTGCAAAGTAATTAGTGTTATTTTCTTGTGTGTTTAATTTGTCGCTCACACTATTGATATATGTACATACATTGGTACATACGTACAACGACGTGTTTTCACACGGTTTATATTTTTCTAAAACATTATAAAACGTACGACTTTATTTAACTTTTAGGATTACAGAAAACAGCCTGTGCTTAAAGTAGAAGTCGACACTAACCCCCTTTTCTATCCACACACAAACAACGAGGTAAGTAGTCCATACTAACCAATTACGTTGGTATAGTCCTCACAATCACTACCTATTTAGCTAAATGACTAGTCCTCACTAACCAATCACTACTTATGCTGTATAATGATAGTCCTCACTAACCAACCACTTTAACAGTATAATGCCAACTTAACTCTGTATTTATTTTCTTCCTCGTTTTATACACAAATCTGCCATAACACATCCATACACATATTGGTTTGACATTTTTACGTAAACAGTAACAGAGCTGTGTTAATCTATTTTGATGTTATGGTTGATGTAACTATTCATCACTAGGTGGCCTGACAAATTTTATGAACAGTAAAAAATTTTGGTTTCTTATAATTTAATGAAAAACAAAAAATAATGTCAAATTCATGGTATAACATAAGACAAAACAAAAAAATACTTAACTTGTAAGAGATAAAACAAGAATAATTTATTTATATAACACTAAACATAAAACAAAATAATTCATTTATATATGAGATGAAAACAAATATAATACACCAGGTGAGGGCAAAACGAGCCAGCGACTTTGCTCTTCACACTTGTTCCCTCGTCCGCTGAAGTTTTTTTTTTCCTACTCCTATTTACCATCTGCCTTCTGGGCATCCTTCAAGCCCATGTATTTGATTTTTACTACACATTGCCGCAGTTGCACGCGAAAGCTTCTGCGATCTGGCAACGTTAAAAAGATACTGGCTTTACAATGTATTCGACCTCGGGCCTCGGGATCATTGGCACTAATTTTTCTACACACAAAAAAAACTGTAGGTAATATTGCCTTATATGGTGATATCACCTATGCAATTTTATAAATAAAAATTTAATTATGCAAATTAAGAAAATAATACAACATAATATTAGCGGTTTTATAGAAGAAAAGTTCTTAGAATCCAAGCTCACAATATTTGATGGTTTTTTCTTTCAGAAAAAAGTGCTCTGATTCCTTAAGGATTTTCAAAAAAAAATTTTTTCAGATTATGTAGGAGTCAGTCTCTCTTTGACCGTGACACCGTGCGAACGTGTATTGTGTTAAAACTCTGTTTAATATTAATAAATACACCAAAAACAATTAATTTTTTCTTTTTGAAAAATTTCTATTATACATGCTTTGCATGTAAAATCCAATAACAAAGATAATCCTTTTGTTTAAGTTTGTGCTTAACAGTTTTTTTTTTTTGTTATAACATAAAACAACAACGCTTATTCTAATCCACTGCAAGCTTGCAGTATGGATAGTGTAAGCGAAGACTCTGATGCTAATGATAATGATCACTGGCAAATAGTAAAACAAAAAAAACGATGTCGTAAAATTATACCAACAACAGACTCGCCTCCAACTCAACGTAGACGTTTTGAAACAATGACTGATCCATGCACCAGCAGTAATATGTTTCAATTACTTGAAGACAATATAAATAATGATGAGCAAAACAGCAAAGAATCCCCTGAACCAAGACCACCGCCAATTTTTATACCCAATGTTACAGATATTAGAAGTATGGTAAACAATTTTTTGAAAGTAATAAATCTTTAAAAGACGGCCAAGTAAGACTAATGGTCAACTCAATTAATTCTTATAGAATATTAGTGAAATATCTTGATGATAAGGGAATAAACTTCCATACCTATCAACTAAAACAGGAAAGAGCTTACAGAGTAGTAGTACAAAATTTACATTTTTCGACACCTACTGAATTAATCAAACAGGGAATTGAAAAGCTAGGACATAAAGTAAGAAATGTTGTAAATATTAAAAGTAGAGTTACCAAAAACCCCTTGTCAATTTTCTTTGTTGATTTAGAGCCGGACAATAACAATAAAGAAATATATGATATAAAATATCTGTTCAATGCAGTAGTTAAAGTTGAGCCACCCTTGAAAAATAATGGCATTGTTCAATGTTATAGATGCCAACAATTTGGCCACACTAAATCGTACTGTAGGAAAATGTTTAGATGCGTTAAATGTG
The DNA here is from genome assembly GCA_949748255.1 of Eustalomyia histrio. Lineage (NCBI taxonomy): Eukaryota > Metazoa > Arthropoda > Insecta > Diptera > Anthomyiidae > Eustalomyia > Eustalomyia histrio. Next base: position 106,080,998 of record OX456523.1, read on the forward strand.
GCTCAAATCATCCTACAGCTCAATGTACAAAAATTAAAACTCTCCACCACAATGCACTAATTGCCTGGAAACTCACACTGCCAGTTACAGAGGCTGTACATATTATAAAGAACTTCTTAAAAAGAGAAATATAGTACGTAGAAGGAATAATAATAATTATAAGACAATAATCAAGAACCTGATTTTGATGTCAACGCTCAAAATTTTCCTAGTATTAATAGAAATCACGTTATAAATAGTAACCATAACAAGACAAATCAATTTTCATACTCTCAAGCTCTAAAAAACAATAATCATCATAATGAAGCCCCATATGATTTTTTCAAAAGAATTGAAGCACTTATGGAAAAGCAAATAGAGACCACAACCACTCTGCTCAATATGATGTCTGCTCTTTTAACAAAACTATGCAAATAAATTTGCGAATAGCAATATGAAACGCTAACGGGCTTTCCAACCTTACACGTGAACTTGAAGTTTTTCTCAACACAAACTATGTTGATGTTCTTCTGGTTTCAGAAACTCATTTTACGAGCAGATCATACTGTTATATAAAAAATTATGATCTAATTAACACTAACCATCCTGATAACAGAGCTCATGCGGGTTCTTGTATTTTAATCAAAACTTCCATTAAATATTATATATTGCCAGAAGTCAAACAAAATGTTTTGCAGGCAACTAACATAGAAATAAGATGTAAGGATTATGATGCCGTTGTATCTTCTATATATTTTTCTCCAAGACACACCGTAACATGCCCGAATTATAATCAATTTTTTAGTTCTTTGGGTCAAAGATTTATAGTAGGTGGCGATTTTAACGCCAAGCATCCATGGTTTGGATCCCGATTACCAAATCCAAAAATATAACTATCCAAAAATATAACTATTTAGTACTGTCTTCTGGATCTCCAACATACTGGCCGTCTAATCCCCGTAAGCTTCCCGACTTGTTGGATTTTGCTATATATTACGGAATTCCAAACCATCGCCTAGAAATAAAGGGTACTAATGAGCTGAGCTCTGATCACACCCCTATACTCATAAACTATAACACTTCTGTTAAAATAAAATCATCTAACAACATTTTCACAACACATACTAACATTCAATCGTTTCAACGTTGGCTTGATCAAAATATAAATTTAAGTATCTGTTTGAAAAATGGGAAAGAGCTCGATGACGCAGTTTAACTAATCTCATTCATGAAGCAGCATCTCTCTCAACTCCAAATAATGTAGAATCTAAAAAGAATGCATTCCAAATATCAACAGAAATTAAAAAAATTATAACAGAAAAAAGAAGATTACGAAGAAAGTGGCAACTTAGTAGAAACCCTGAGGATAAGCGATTGTTTAATAAGAGCTAAAAATATTACTATACGAGCATCAAAAAAAAAAAGACGGCAGAATCTATCCAAAAGATAAACAACTCAAAATATGATGAACATCTTTTATGGAAATCAACCAAATTTTTGAAAAGAGCAATTAAGCGCAATATAGTAGTAAAAAATACTGATGGATCATGGTGCAAGTCCAATAAAAGCATTTCGGAGGCATTCGCTGTCCATCTTAGTAATACATTTCAGCCTTATTCTCTTAACAGCGTTGAAGAAAAAAAAAGAAATACTAGAGTTTTTAGATTCACCATGCCAAATGCATCTACCACTAAAACATATTACTCCTAATGAAGCAAAATCAGAAATCGCAAACTTGAATTTAAAGAAATCACCTGGCTACGATCTGATTACTGCAAACGTTGTCAAAAAATTAACCCGAAAATGTATAATATTTTTAACATTAATCTACAATGCAATACTGAGATTAGACCACTTTCCATCACAGTGGAAATGTGCCGAAATAATAATGATTTTTAAAACAAACAAACCCGAAAATATGCTTTCGTCATACTGGCCCATAAGCTTACTAGCAATATTCTCTAAAATATTTGAAAAAATATTTCTACGAAGATTATTACCAGTGTTAGAGAGACAACATATTATTCCAGATCACCAGTTTGGCTTCCGACATAAGCACGGAACCCCTGAACAATGTCATCGTATTGTTAATGTTATTACTGATGCTCTTGAAAACAAGCGATACTGTTCAGCAATAATTCTTGACATTCAACAAGCTTTTGACAGAGTGTGGCACCATGGCTTACTTTTTAAATTAAAGAAAGTTTTACCGGCTTTTTAAAAGCTATCTTTCAAAAAGACACTTTTATGTTAAAACTTAAGATGAAAAATCGGGTATATTTGAAATTAAAGCAGGCATTCCACAAGGCAGTGTACTTGGTCCAATCCTGTACACTATTTTTACTGCGGATATGCCAGTAACAGATGATGTTATGGTAGCTACTTATGCGGACGACACAGCTATTGCTGCAACAAGCAATAGTCCAACTGAGGCATCGTTATATGTTCAGAATGAAATTTATTGTCTTGAAAAATGGTTAGCCAAGTGGAATATAAAAGTAAATTCAGATAAATCGAGACATATAACCTTTGCATTAAGAAAAGGTGATTGCTCTACAGTAACTATCTATGGAGAGGCAATACCAAGAGACAATACTGTTAAATGTTTAGGAATGACACTTGATAGAAGACTGACATTGAAACCACATGTTAAAGCCAAACAAACGCATTTAAATATAAAAACTCAAAGATTATATTGGCTTCTAGGAACCAAATCAAAATTAAATTTAGACAACAAGTTAAGAATATATAAAGCTATCCTGAAACCGGTTTGGTCATATGGAATTCAATTATGGGGAACAGCGAGCAAATCCAGCATTGATATCCTAGAAAGATATCAGTCCAAAACCCTAAGACTTATCACTAATGCTCCGTGGTTTGTCACTAACAAAGCTATTGTAAAGATTTAAAAATGCCTACGGTAAAACAGGAAATCCAAAGGTTCAGCGAAAATTATCTGCAAAGACTTAACAACCACATAAATCCCCTGGATATTGCTCTCTAAGATGAGACTAATGAAACACGACGACTAAAACGTGCACATGTATTTGATTTGCCTTTTAGGGGCTAATCAATTTATCCTGTGAATATGTAGATATCTGTTAACTATTTTTTTTTTAAATTGTATATAGTTATGTAGCTTATTGAGCATCAGGAATTTTGACAATCGGCGGTTGCTCATCAATGATGTCCTCGAAACACATATATGACAGATCTGGGTATTCCATCATGCCTGGCGGTATCTCCACTCATGTCCCCAAAAGGAATAAAATTTCCGTCAACTACCGGAATATCCATATAGTTGCTAATGTCTCCGAAATCCATACAATCTAAAATATATCCACCCATTATAGGGTCACCTGTAACTGGCACATCATTATTCTGTTCACTACTCGATAGCCGCTCCTGCATTTGTTCACGTACCCATATTTCTTCATCAGGCACCCGCTCCGTATCTTCGTTTGGCCCTGTGGAGACCACCAATGGCGTTACAGGGTTCAGCTATTCTACCCCTACCCCTTCCGGTAGAGGAACAACAGCTTTGTCGCTTGATGACTTGGACGACACTGAGTTCTCTGGTGAATCACGGTCACTAGTAGATGTAATATTCTCCGTGTGGTTCGACTAAGTGTTGATATGGCTGGCGTATCACGCCAGATTGCGACTGTTGTATAGAAACCGGGAGCGAAAGCGCCTGTTGGGCTATTAAGCAACGTGGTTGCCGGCTTCTATCTTCCCAAAAGTCGGTGGATAGTGCTATGTGGGAAGATATTGGTCGAATATCCCTATCCGAAAATGTAGTTTTGGATAACGTAATTTGTTTTCCTGAGCTTGTTTTCTTCTTGGCAACCCATCCGTATCACTTTAAGGGGTTTCATTAGTGCTAGACCAGTTTGCGGGGCTCCTTCTATTAAATAACAATATTTGGCCAATCCTTCTACCTTTATCATATTACCCAACACGGACTTTCGACGCTCCGATACCTCCATTGACACAAAAAAAAAACGTTTCGGTGTATAACCTGGCCCGTACGTCGTTGGTTGTTGCGTTCTACATACTTCTTCGACGTTCTGATGTATATCGTCTCGTTGTGTGGGGAAACGTCTCGGAGGTGTCGGTATGTGGTCCAGAATCATCATGACTCGAGCTGCCGCTTGATACCGAAATTCTGGTGAGGCCACAGGGGTAGGGTGCAGTGGGCCAAATGTTGAACGACAAGTTACCAAGTCGAACTTTGGGAATTGGTTCATGACCAGTTCTATAATATCATGCGGCAAGGGTGGACCGTTGAACGCACTTTGACCATCGGCTGAGCGACAGCCGGTCGGTGCAGTGTTAATAATAGCAGGAACTGTGGTATTATCACTGGTATTAGCATTACTGGAGCGGTTCTTAGGCTGGTTGTGTAAAGTTTGGGAAATAGGCCGAACGACCGTCCTAAGGATTGGCTGCGATGTCGGGATCATGAGAAACGAGGCAGTTCATCTTCCAACAATATCGCACGTCTACCTCTAGCCCTTTCGGTGGATTTTGTGATGTATTATTTTTGTTGTTGTTTCATTTTTCTAAGGGTGAGAAGAAAGAAAACATTGGCAACCAATTTTTAAACATACAAATTTTTTCTTTATAGGGACGAAATTTTCCCTAACATAATAAATGCCATCCTTATAAATCAATTGACGGTTTAATTTGGCTAATGTGGGCATAATATCGCCCTTTTCTCGACCCTCAAGTTTAACAATGACCCGTGAATGCAACTCGATTAAGGTATATGGACCCTCAAATTTTGGCGCTAGTTTTGTTGAAAAACTATCAATAGCTCTAGATAGGTGGTGTTGACGGACCAAAGCTTTCTGTCCTATTTTAGGATTCCAATGACGCCTCCGCAAATTATAATATCTTTGTTGATCTTGTGATACGAGCTATTTTAAAGATCTCTTTTAACTGGTTTGCCTTCTCTTTCGGATCTGTCCCGTTTGTGACCTCATCATATAGGGCACGAGGTAATCTAGGCTCTCGGCCTTGAACCAAGAAAGCTGGGAAATCGCGCTATCATTGTTTTAATAGTTCTATTTGTACCTTCAGTGGGGTTTTTCTGCGGGGTATATGGAGCAATAAACTGTTGTTTCGCCCCGATATCCTCTAGATATTTTTCAAATATTTGGCTCGTAAATTGTGATCCATCGTCTGTGATGGCAACTTTTGGGACCCCAAATCTTGCCAAGAATCGTTCGCGAAAGCTTTCTAATGTCGCTTTACGCAGCGGAATTCAGTCAATTTTTAGAATCTGTCCAATATCACTAATAACATTGTATGACCATGCTTCGAACGGGGCAGAGGACCCACAAAGTTCATACAGATTGTGACCGAAGGTTCTTCTGGCATTCGCGTACGCATTTTCCCGGCTGGTTTCTGTTGACTTATTTTGTATGTTTGACAGGACTTGCAACTCCCCACATACCGACTCACATCCTAAAATAGGCATGGCCAATTATACCGATTACAAATTCTGTTGATGGTTTTCCGGATTCCGAGATGGCCTGACGTAGGGTCGTCATGATTTTCGTGTAGAAGACGTTCTCTTAAGTTGGTTCCGATATATAATTTCCAGGGATGACAGTCTTCGTCAATATGGTTCCTGGGAAACTGTCGGTACAGTTGGTTGTTGATTACTGAAAAATCGGAGTACTTCATTGGGTTGTTAAGGACGTCTTTCATCTTTTGTTTTAACCAAGGGCATCCGGATGGTTGATTTCCCGTGATTATTCGTTGACAAATTTCTAGCGGTTGGCGGGATAATGCATCAGCAACTACATTTTGTACGCCCTTTCTATACTGCACCGTAAATTGGTTTTGTTGAAGTCCAGCGCCCATCGAGCTTAACGGTCTGTTGGAGTTTCTATCGAGTTTAACCATTTTAGAGACAGGTGGTCCGTGATTACGACAAAATGGTATACTTTAAGGTTGTTTAAAGAACTTTTAGTAAAAGTATTTAAATTATACATATTAAAGTAATTGAATTTATACCAATGAATTTTATAACCTTCTAAGTAAATATAAGATATATACGAGTTTAATGTTAAACTCCCAACGCTGGATTAAAATAGGATTAAAATTCCCAGTATTTGTATTTATATTTTTTGACATTTATACAATGCTGTCTTTTGTATACCGCCATTTTTTACTACTAACCGAGGCTTCATGATAAGTCACTTCTATTATTCGGCCTCTTTTTTCCCGTACCTCTGGCGCATACAACAGGCAACATCAACTATAGAGCGTAAGATAAAATTTATAATTAATAAAGTAAGTCACTGAAATCTGAACAACAACTCTACTTATTTTTAATACAATATTAGAAAACTGCCTCTTGTTTTCTCACTCTGGTAAGGCATTCCTCCCATGTCTTTTGGGTTAAATAACCAACCCAGGTTTTAATAGTTCTATCTGCACAGAACTTGTCCGCTTAAAATTCTAAGTAGCTCAGAATTCTAAACATGGTCCTTCAAGTCTTCTTTGATCAGTCAAAAACATACAGTCTTTTTCGAAATATTTAAACAATAAGAAAAGTTTTACAAAATTTATTATTAATAAAAAAATTATATAAAATTATCATGTTTCAATTTCCCATGTATGTATAAACTATTACTTAATATTTTACATTTCAAATTATAACATCCCTGTTTATTGATTGCAAAAAATAAAATTACATTATAATCGGTTATCGAAAATCATATGGCACTTGCACATCAACCTTTTTGTCATAAGAAAAAATTTGATTGTAGAATAAGCACATTGCATAGAAAATTCTATTAAACAGCAAAATCAATACAAAACTGCATTTAATTTAAAATAAACATACATTTATAATTAATAAACAAGAATAGTGTTCGTGTGTCCCTTGGTAGCGTGCTCTATTGTGTGAATATACTTCTCGTGGGAAAGCAGCTGACTATATTAAAATTACCCCAGCCTGTGTTCAAATCTTTTCTTATTCTTGGAACAAGCAGTTTGGAAGCTAACAGTGGCACTTTGGTGGGGTATGATAAATGGGAGCTGAAAACATTCAATGCTACAGATGAAAAAACAACTATAAAATTATAACCCTCCACCACACCGTGAAAAAGAAAACCAAATAGTCAGAAACAAAAGATTGCTAGAAAGGCAGATTACGAGGATTGCATAAAAGCTCTTGGAAGCGAATTTCAACCAAATCACGAGAACAATTAAGATTAAGCTACAGTGAAAATCAACCAACTACATGTAAGTTATTTTTAAAAAGTATGTTCGTTTTTTATATAGACTTAACAAAGTTATATTATGAAACATAATGGTCAAACTGGTTTTGCATTCCTAGAAAACTTTTTGTTAATTTTTGAGTTTATAATGCACTAAGAGTTTAAATTATTCGAACTTCCCAGCTCGCACACTCTCTTTGTTAGGCATTTTCGGAGGATTTTCTATAAACTTGTTTGGACACAATTACACTTTCGTTAAATAGAACACAACTTAATTCCCGGTTTGTACTCTTGTACACATTTCTTTTTAAACTGCGCTATTGATTTATTCTTTATTAATAGTTGTTCTCACACGGTAGTTTTTTTGCATACGCACTGGGAGAATTCACAATTTTTTTTTTTTTAAATTGGTGGATATTTTTTTATTACATTTTATTATCACTTGTTGACTCCATTTTTTTCCCTTAAAGCCCAATTTGATAAATATACCCAGTATAAATATTTTTTTTCCAAACACAAATTTTTAATATTAGCTATCTTAATCGGCCTTGGGGTTTTCACTGCATAACGAAAAGCTCGGCTATGTCAACGGAATACTCACATACATATTGCTAGTTAAGATACTCTCACTAGGCCTTTTACATTTTGTTCTCACTTAACTAACTCTGTTAAGTTTTCACTGTAATGCCCGATAACAATGTCTAGTTAAAATTTAACCTAGATAATTGGTAGCTAACGGAACGTTGTGCTATCAGGGCTAATAAATATATAATACAGAGTTGCCAGCGAATAGTGGATTTTCCCGTCTCATTGAGGTTGTGGGGATCTAACTCAAGCTTAAAAAATTTTTGTCCTTTTTTCTTATCCCTAAAGCTATTTTATTTCATATAACTGGTGCACTATATTATAATATCCCAAATTTTAAAAAAACCTACTTTTATCTATAATAAAAAGGGACATTCTGTTAAAATACAATATTAATAGTTTTACTGCCACAATTTGAAACTATGGAAGAATTTATATTTGATTCTGATGATTTGGTAACATTTTGCTCGGATTTTGATAGCATCCCTGTAGATGACCTAACCGACTCTATTCTCGAGGTAAATAGTACCGATCTCAACGATCGGTGGCAGACTCTACAGAGATCATATAGAGCGTTATGTACTAGTAGGAAAGAAAAACTGGAACCGGAAGCCTTAGAATCCATAAAGGGAAAATTTAGTGCTTGCACTAAAGCGTTTCACAAATGTAAAGCGAAAATTATCGATGTACAAAGGTCTCTTTTTGTACCCCCTACTACCTTAGAAGTTACACAGACTTCTAATACTCCTGATAACCCGGTTGGTTGCATTAAGGTACCGCACTGTGATACCGAAATATTTTACGGAGGTTATGAGGAGTGGCCATCTTTAAAGGACATGTTTACTGCTGCATATGTAGATCACCCCAAATTATCTCCAGTTCAGAAATTGTATCACTTGCGGCTTAAAGTTCGTGGTCAAGCGGGAACAGTAGTTAGGAGATACAAGTTGTGTGGCGAAAATTTTCTATTGGCGTGGGAGGCTTTAAGGGAAAAATATGAAAATAAGCGTGTTCTCCTTGATAATCAGGTCCAGACTATTTTTTGAAAATCAAGAGTCCATACAACACATTAAGACTACGATTAATGACGTTTTATCAGCTGTTGAAGCGCTAAGTATGTCCACAAAAAATTGGGACGCATTTTTGATCAACATTTGATCCAATATTCTTCCTCCTGAGACACTCTCCCTATGGGAACAGTCACTTAAATCCCATAAGGATCCTCCGAAGTGGGAACAAATAGACGCTTTCCTGACCGATAGGTGTGAGGTTGTGGAACGATTAGATAGCAACAAGAGATCGAACACTCAAAAGAAAATGAAGTCAGAGACAACTTCCATCCATACAGAGAGCACCTCCCACTTTCCATGAAGACTTTGCAAGTCTACACATGCCCTTAAAAATTGTTCCGATTTTAAAAGCCTGGACGTTCAGTCAAGGTTTAATTTTGTGTCCCAAAACGGCTTTTGCGTCAATTGTCTTTCGTATAGCCACCTTCGCAAGGATTGTAAGAGTAAATTTTCTTGTTCTTAGTGTAAAAAAAGTCACCACTCTCTTTTACATTTCACCAAATCCAAACAGTCTCTTTTGGAGCAGAAAAATTCATTTCCTGGTGCACAACAGGTTGATGAAAAGCCTAGTGCGTCTGCTCAAGCTCTTCAAAAATCCACGACACAAACCTCTGCACATTTTACATCAGCTTTGAATAAAATAGATTCCGAAGAAACATTTCCTTCTACTGCGATAGTGCAAATAGAGGTTAGGGGAAAAATTTTCAACGCCCGCGCGTTCTTAGATCAAGGTTCTGGAAAAAGCTATATTACTAAAAAACTTCAACAGAGACTTATGCTCCCGACTGATAGAGAAATCTATCAAATAAATGGTTTGGGTGGCCATTTTGTGGGAAAATCCAGCTCTACTTGTCAGTTGATTTTAGTGTCGAAAAAGTATAACCGCAAAATAGATATGAAGGCAATTGTGGTACCAAACATTGCCCAATTTCTGCCAAATTGTGTCAAAATCTAAATGTGTCCGTGGGGAAATGCAGGACATAGAATTATCAGACCCCAATTTTTAAACCCCGGGTCCAATTGACCTATTAATGGGGAGTGATATTCTTCCTTTCATTTTTCTCAAAACCAACAAATGGTTTGGAAACTCCCTCATGGCCCAATCTACAATTTGTGGTTGGGTGATAAGTGGCACTATACCAACTCAATCATTTTCTACGTTTTCAATTAAAAGCACTGAGGTGTCTAGCGATCCTCTTGAGGAACAGTTGAGGATGTTTTGGGAACAGGAGGAGGTGCCTTCAACCGGACCGCTCTCAGAAGAAGACCAATATTGTGAGCACTTGTTTCAGCAATCTACCGTTCGCAACTCAGAAGGTCGGTACGTTGTAAAACTCCCTTTTAAGACCAGTTTTCCAAACGATTTATCTCTAGGCGAATCCCGCTCCGTATGGAGCATTCTTTAAAAGATAAACCCGAACTATCGGCATCTTATCATAAGATTTTACTAGAGTATCTCGATCTTAATCACATGAAACCGACAACTTCTCGCGAAATTGGGTCTTGCGGTTCTTCCGGTTCCTTCCACTTACCTCATCATGCCGTTTTGAAGCCCGAAAGCCGCAGCACCAAGGTAAGGGTAGTGTTCAATGCTTCCAAACGTATATCCACCGGAAATTTTCTTAATGACGTCTTACATGTAGGACCCACTCTACAGGCCGATCTCATGTCTTTAATTTTAAACTGGAGACTCTACCGTTTTGTATTTAATGGCGACATCGAAAAGATGTACCGTCAGATTCAAGTTCACGATGAATATCTCCCATTTCAACGTATCCTCTTTCGCCTAGTTCCTCAGGGACCTGTCCGGGACTATTCTCTACAAACTGTAACATTTGACGTAAATTGCGCCCCACATTTAGCTATCAGAACCCTACATCAACTTGCTATCGATTCCCAAAATGAATTTCCTCGGGCCGCTCATATCTTGCAAAAAGAGACATACGTTGATGATATTTTATCTGGATCTCATGACATAGCATCCGCTCTCGTTTCGCTACACCAGGTCATCAAAGTTCTTCAATCTGGTGGGTTTCCATTAAAGAAAATTACATCGAACTGTGTAGAGATGCTGGAATCAGTTTTAACAGAAAACCTTTTGGATTCAGAGTTTTTTAAATTCCAAGACACAAGCGCCACTAAAACCTTAGGCATTCAGTGGAATGCACTGTCTGATAGTTTTTCATACAGCGTGGAACCTCTTCACGCTTCTAACTCAGTCACTAAAAGACAAATTCTCTCAACCATTTCGAAGCTTTTCGATCCAGCTGGATGGGTTTCCCCAATTGTAATCCAGGCTAAAATCTTATTAGAGCAGTTGTGGATGGAAGGCATCGGTTGGGATGAGGAAGTAAAACCGAGTACACGCATAAAGTGGAAAAATTTTATTGATGATCTTCCCCTCATTTCAAGAATAAAAATTCCACGTTCGGTCAATTTTGCACCCTCTCTATTGGTACAGGTACATGGGTTTTGTGATGCCTCTGAGAGGGCGTATTGTGCCACACTTAATATCCGCACAAAAACTGAAAATTCTATTCACACCACTTTGCTTGTATCAAAGACGAAAGTTGCGCCGATATCCCCAATAAGTCTCCCTCGTTTAGAACTTTGTGGCGCGGTCCTTCTCTCGAAGTTAGCTAAACAAGTTCTTTTTTCCATGCCCCTTGATAATTACGATCTATTTCTCTGGTGCGACTCGTCAATTGTATTAGGATGGTTAGAAAAACCCCCCACGACATGGAAAACATATGTTGCAAATAGAACTGCCCAAATAATAAGAAATGTCGGAAATGTAACTTGGCGTCACGTTCGATCAGCCGATAATCCCGCTGACTTGGGATCTCGTGGTTGCAACGCTGAAAATCTCTTACATAATTCTCTGTGGTGGTGCGGTCCAAGTTGGCTTCAAAAAGCGCCGGAAGAATGGCCAAAATCTGTATTGACTGAGGAAAGCCTACCAGAAATTAAAAAACAGATTAAAATTTTCCACTTATTCGCTGACGTTCAAGACATCTTATCACCCTTTTCAAAATGGAATAATGCATTAAGAGTATTCACGTATGTTTTTAGATTTTGTAAGCGTCTGAAGGAGAAAAATTTCAAAAGTTACCAACGAATGGGCATGGCAAAGGAAAAGGGTATAACTACCGCTGAAGCTGTAACATTGATGATCAAAAAAGTGTACCCAATAGATTACCAGGAATTTTTCTCAACTAAAAATAAATTGATTTCTCTTACGCAGCAAAGATATTACAACCGTGAATATTTTTCACTGATAAACAATCAAAAAGTTAGTACAAAGAGCCCTCTCTATCCCCTCAACACATTCTTAGACAGCCACAAGGTTATAAGAGCGAATGGCAGACTGTCCATCTCCACTCTCACGTTTAACGAACGCCACCCTATGATCATACCAGTGAGTTCTAAATACTGCGAACTTCTTATTTCGTTTACACACAACCTTTTAATGCATGCAGAACACAATTTATTATTGAGAGCGATTCGCCAAGAATATTATATTTCTAGACTAAGATCTGGAATAAAGAAATGCATTCGGATGTGTAAAACATGCGCACTTTATAAACATAAAATTCAATCGCAAATGATGGCAGCTCTCCCCTCAACAAGAAGTACACTTTCCCTTCCCTTTTGGACTACTGGATTAGATTTTGCCGGTCCCTTTTTGACGAAAACTTCAACTTTACGGAATGCGCCCTATCAAAAAAGTTACGTCTGCATCTTTTATGTTTTAGCATCAAAGCTCTTCACCTCGAGCTCTGTTCAGATCTAACATCCAATTCGTTTTTAGCTGCTTTTACTCGATTTGTCAGCCGTTGAGGTTTACCTCATCAAATTATGTCCGATAATGGTACCAATTTTGTAGGAGCCGAACGCTGTCTCCAAAGACAATTTCAAGAATTTATTAAAATCACTTCAAAAGATATCGCAGAAAAATATTCCTCTCAGGGATTTCATTGGGTTTTCATCCCCCCAAATGCCCCTCATATGGGAGGACTATGGGAAGCAGGCGTCAAATCGTTTAAAATGCATTTCAAAAAGGTAGCACAAAACCAAAAGTTTACCTTTGAAGAATTCACCACCCTCTTGACCCGAATAGAAGCGGTCTTAAACTCTCGTCCACTTTCTTCGATGACGGAGGACCCTAATGAACTATTTGCTCTGACTCCCGGACATTTCTTAGGTGGAGCTCCTCTTATGACCTTTCCCGAGTCTGCCGCTGAAAACATTTCTTTAAGGGATCGATGGGAGAGACTAAAGTCCATGCACCACCAATTTGCTCAACGCTGGATGGATGAGTATCTCAAAGAACTCCAGAAAAGATACAAATGGCAAAACTCCGAAGATAACGTTAGAGAGGGTCAACTCGTGGTTATAAAAGATGATCTGCTACCTCCATGCGAATGGAGATTAGGACGCATAACGAAAGTTCACTTAGGTCATGATGGTCTTGTTCGGGTTGCTGATATCAGAACCCAGGCGGGTATAGTGACCAGAGCCATATGTAAACTTTGCGTCCTCCCCTTTGAAAAAAGCTCAAGCAACAAAAATTAGCATAATCCGTCCATAAGGCAAAATTTTAAGCCTTATGGACTCTGTCTTCACGTATCTCGGGTATTTCCTGAGATACCTCACATGCGCACACACACTTTTTCATCCTTTTTCTCTGTTCCTCTCTTATACCTTTTATTTTATTTGTCTGTCTTCACAGGGCTCCAAGGAACGTTACTATACATGAATGTCGTCTCTGCAGGAGATTTCACTCAATACGTATGTGTCTTAGGTTTCTGAACATGACTATTGAGGAACGTCGCAGAGCGGTGCGCAACCACGGTTATTGTACAAATTGCTTAGCCCTCTCACATTCCACTCCCCAATGTACGTCAATTGATGCATGCTAGCGGTGTGGGCGGGAACAACATACATTACTTCATTTGGATTCAGCTCAAATTAGAAAGCCTCAACAACGAGAACTATATCGCCGCCGTCAACAACAGCAGCGAGAATTATGTCACCATCGTCAACAACAGCGCGAACCATATCGCCATAGTCAACAACAACAGCAGACCCAACAAAACCAACAACAAAGGTTAAGAAGTCGTAGGGAATCGAACCAAGAGGAATCAATTCCTATAAGCGCCAATCATATTTTAGCGAATTCCTCTCCAAATCCTAAAAGAATTATCCAAGGTGTAGTAAGAGCATTGGAGCGGCTAGAAAAGGGTCTGTAAATTTGAAAAAAAAAGAGTAGTTAAACGTTATATAACATTTTTTTTTAATCCCGTTTATTGAAAAAGAAACTATTGAACATTTTGAATTATACGCTAAATATTATGTGAAATCTTGAATTTAAATGTAAATAATGGATGATTTTAATCATGTTGGCCTTTCAGTCCAAGAAGCGCCAGTATGTTTAAAGTACTTTTAGTAAAAGTATTTAAATTATACATATTAAAGTAATTGAATTTATACCAATGAATTTTATAACCTTCTAAGTAAATATAAGATATATACGAGTTTAATGTTAAGCTCCCAATTCCCAGTATTTGTATTTATATTTTTTGACATTTATACAATGCTGTCTTTTGTATACCGCCATTTTTTACTACTAACCGAGGCTTCATGTTAAGTCACTTCTATTATTCGGCCTCTTTTTTCCCGTACCTCTGGCGCATACAACAGGCAACATCAACTATAGAGCGTAAGATAAAATTTATAATTAATACAGTAAGTCACTGAAATCCGAACAACAACTCTACTTATTTTTAATACACTATTAGAAAACTGCCTCTTGTTTTCTCACTCTGGTAAGGCATTCCTCCCATGTCTTTTGGGTTAAATAACCAACCCAGGTTTTAATAGTTCTATCTGCCCAGAACTTGTCCGCTTAAAATTCTAAGTAGCTCAGAATTCTAAACAAAGGTACATTCTCATTCTTCGGATTCCCAATACGATGGCTACACATCCCTTTTCTGTGGTTGTATAATTTTTTTCTGATTGATTTAGATGTCATAAGCGATAACTCTTTCCGTTTCGTCTTGTTCCTGTGTCAGAGCCGCGCCAGGTCCGAAATCGCTGGCATCCGTTTGAAGCGTGAATGTTTTAGAAAAACCTGACATGCCAATACTGGGGCCTCCGTGAGTTTTATTTTTAGTTTCTGGAAGGCCGATTGTTGCTGTTCTTCCCATTTAAAATGTTTCCCTTTTTTTAGTAATGCAGTCAAGGGTTGGGAAAGTTTTCCGAAATTGGGTACAAAACGCTGGTACCATAAAGCAATTCCTAAAAACCGTCGATCCCGAACAGTTTTAGGGGTTGCCTCTCTTTAATTGATGCCACCTTATCGGGGTCCGTCTTAAACCTTTATCGCAAACGACATGCCCTAGTTATTGAATTTTTGCTTAAGAACTCACATTATTCGGAGTTTATTTTTAGTTTGGCCTTCCGAATTCGCTGAAATACAGTTTTACTCGTGATGATAATCTCATCTAAATATACAAATGCATGGGGTTCCATTTTAGGGCCAATTACTCGGTCGAGTGCTCTTTGAAATGTCGCGGGGGCGGAATGAAGACCAAATGACATGACTTTCCATTGGTAGAGACCCCGGCCAGGCAACGTAAATGCGGTTAATTTCTTGATATCCTCGGCCATAGGTATTTGCCAATAGCCTTTTTTCAAATCAAGACAACTAATATATCTAGCTTCTCGTAGCCGATCCAAGATACACTCACCGAAAAAAGTCTGTAATGGCAACTGAAATTTTAGCTGTTATTACGGGAAGTTTTGCTAATTTGAGCTCAGCGGTATTTTTTCTTAATCTTAGCAACACATGTCTGCTGACGTGTAGTACATTGAAATTTTTAGAAAAAATTAGCTGCCGCTAATAAATTTTAGTAAACTTTGTGTAAAGTGGAATTTATATTAGTACAGAATTTAAAATTTATTTTTTTTATCGAGCATCAACATTTTTTTATTTTATTTATTTTTTTTCAAAAAATATTTTGGACAAATTAAAAAAAATCAAATTGTAAAAACATAAAATAATTTATCATTTTGTTTTAATTTGGTAGTTTCTGTTTTAAAAAATATTTTAGTAAATTTTTTTACTTTAAAGGTAAAACTTTAATTGTTTTTATGGCTGATTTTTAGAACTAAAAAAACTTTTTAGTGCTATTTTAGGTGGATGTCTATATTTATACATGAGTCGGTATATTAACTTCCGACCCATTTTTCTAATATATGTAACATTTTAAGGTAATTTAAGTTTGCAGGAGTAATTAGAAATAACAGTTCCTTCAATATCCACTTTTTTAAAATTAGTACAATTTTTTGCTAATTTTAGCAAATCGATTTTCAAAAATTTGTAAAATGATTTCTGAAATTAGCAGCGAAAATTTGTAAATATTTTGTAAAAATTCTGTAGTTGGCGAAAGTCCATGCATAATCGCCAGGAACCATTTTTTAATAGCATCTGAACTTGTTGATGACCCATTTGTGAGTTATGGTGGTTTATTTTATGGTGGTTTATTTTAAAGGATAAACAGTCAAAGGATATCGAGGTTTTGAAAATTCTTAACAGGCTGAAACCAATAGTAATTTCCTCTAAAGCGGCAGGCATAATTAGGAATATTGATCTCCTAACCTCTTGACCTATTTTTACCCGACATTCAATAGCGCTTTCAATTATAGTCGTTGAACCATCTGCTAGCATAACCTCCAGCTCCTGGGGAATCTTTGGGTAGATTGTAAACACGGTTTCAGCTAGTTCCTTGTTGATGTAGTTACTGGTTGCTCCTGTATCGGAAGTTACTGTTATAAGGACGTCAACTACTTTCTCATTCGAACTAAATCTATAATCATCGCACCATAAATTGGTTAATTCTATAAGGGGAAGATAGTGTCCGGATACGTTTTCCACTTCTTCATACGGATAACTTTTATTGATGTTTTCCTCTCGAACATGGCTGTGATGCAAACTTCTGTTCTGATTCGTTGAGTATTTCTTGTTCATGACCGGAATCCGAGTAGTTATCGTCCTATGTTGTTCGTTTCGATTGTTTTGGGGGTTATTTATGTTGGGTATACTTTCCAGATCGTCAGCCAGCACTAGGAGTTATGTGAGAGTCCTGAATTCTCTACGATGAATGTACAATAAATAGTTTGGGTGTGAATTTCTGAAAATTCTTTCTAACTTTTGTGTTTCCGTCATCTCTGTATGCCTCATCAAATTTTGTAAAGTACATAAGCCTTCAATGGTTCCCTTTGCCGTTGGTATCTTCTTCTATCATCCTCCAACTTTTCAAAATATCTGACTGGAAGAAAAAAATTTAAGAAATCTGATTTGAAGGATTGCCATGTATCCAGTGTTGGTTATTCTTGCGAAACCAGATCAAGGCTCTATCTTTGCAGAGCTCTGGCATGGTGCCTGGCAAAAAATCTCTATTTATATTGTACATAACTGACATTTCTTCGACCCGTTCCAGGAATAACAAATGGTTTTTCCGCCATCATACTTTATGCCCCATTTTCGGACTAAACCAATGATATTTACAAGTGGATTATCTTTTTTTCTACCAATGGTGCAGATTATCTTTCACGTTTTTCCATCCTTCCTGAAGGTGGGCGTGATTCTGCTTCAACAGGACTGTGGTCTCCATTTATTGGTATTTTTGGCACTTTGGAGAGGAATAGTGCATTACTCGTGTTGTTAATTGATGAATATTTTCATATTTTTCCTGCAGCTCCAGTAATCGCTATACAGGGGTGTGTTCACTGCCAATGAACTGGGCTTTTTGTTTCATCTTATCCACGTTGCCTGCTGGTTTGATTTAGAATTCGGAACAATATGACAACAAATCTTCTTTTTGAAACTCTCAATTCTTTATTTAGTTTTTAACATTACGTGGCACTATTAAACCTAATATTAACTACTCAATAGTTTAGGAAATCAACTTCTTTTCTTCTTTGTTATATAAACAATTTTTAATATGACAAAAGTATATAATAGTTAGAAAGTTTTGTTAGTATTGGATAAAAGAAGGCTAAAATTATGCGGAGATTATCTCATTAATATGAATATATTCGGACATGCGACATCTTCTGTTGAAATTTAAAGTCAATCCATCAATTTTTTCCTTAACAACATCCACATTTGCGATATCATGTAAGCATCGCGTAGAGTAATACCATGGTAAATTGTATATCATTTTTAGTAATTTATTTTGAGTTATTTGTAGTTTTTTAATATGGAATTGTGCAGATGAAGACCATACTGGTGCAGCGTAAGATAACAAATCTTAAATATTTAATAAAAAAAATGTTCCTTCTTTTATTAAAAAAAAAAACTTTACTGTTTCTTCTTTTTAAAAAAACTATTTCTTTTTTTTACAATTTTAGTGTTTTCACAATTTTACTGTTTTTTACAATTTTTGTCAATTTCACTGTTGTTGTGGTTGGTTTTGTTATTGTATAGTTGTAGGTGTTGTTGTTGTCCCTGCTCGGGCGCCTCTGTAACGACGTGTTTTTCACGCTTAGCCGGGGTATACTCAGTCGTGCCTATGGTCTGTTACAGAAAATCCATTTACCCGTTCAATCCAAGAAAATAACACGGTTTATACTTTTTCCAAAACGTTATAAAACGCACGACTTTAATTAACCAATTTGGCTTAATGACTAGTCCTCACTAACCGACCACTTCAAATCTGTCTTTATTTTCTTCCGCCTTTTATACACAAATCTGCGATCACACATCCATACACACATATTGGTTTGACATTTCAACGTAAATACTAACAGAGTTGTGTTAAGCTATTTCGATGTTGTGGTTGGTGTAACTATTCATTACTAGGTGGCCTGACAAAATTTTAAATCTAACGGACAATAACAAACTTTGGTTTCTTATAATTTAATGAAAAATAAAAAATAATGTCAAATTCATGGTATAACATAAAACAAAACAGAAAAAAAAACTTAACTTGAAAAACATTAAACAAAAATAATTTATTTATTTAGATTTAAGCTGTCGATGTAGCTAGCATTGGAAATTCAACCTGATTCTGAACTCGATGTCGTATCAACCTGATTCGGAACTCGACGTCTCATCATGGAATTTGCCTCCAAATACTCAGTTTGCCGATGAAATTTTTTCAAATCAAAACAAATCGATTTACTTATTGGCACTGATAATTTTTTCGATAATTTTTCAGTAGGTCAAATTAAACTTGGACACAACCTGCCCAAATTGTATAAAGCACTTTCGAATGGATAGTTGCAGGACGACATGCCTCAAATCTATCAAATAGTTCTGGTTCTTCTTATGTGCTGTCAGAAGAAGAAGAAATTGACTTGAAATTAGAAAGGTTGCGGGATATCGAAGAACTAAAATCTGGCTCAAATACAATGACTCAGGCATAATTGTTATGTCTCCCCATATTCTATTGGCTTCTTAGACACGATAAACAAAATAAAACAGAGAGCATAGAGGATAAAATCCTTACAATCATAGGATTCTATAACAACACAATTCATACCACTACCCGTATCAAACCCATAGATTTTGTTAGTGGTAAAATCCACGAAAGAAAATATCGTGAAATTCATGATAATATGGTCAGGAAGAAGGAGGACTATATAAATCGATTAAATAAAAATAGAATGGATATAAAGTTGGAGGAAGGAACTAACTACATTCGGGAAATGAGAGGTGGAAAGAACCACCGCAAATACAGGAGAATAGACGCGTTGAAATTAGACGAGGAACACATTGCGAGTAAGAAAACCGGACATAAATATTACAAGACACATGTTAGACCACGGGGAAGAAATATCAGGATCTCTGTCCCGACAATTAAAACTGATGAATGACACTTTTTATCTATTTTTTTTTTTAGATGACAAACTGGATTTTGGTAATAGTTCTCGTTACGACGGCTAACGCCCAGACTATCGACATACAGGACCTTACAAACAATAACGGATACGTACCAATTAAGACCGGAGAACTAAAGGTAATCGAACGATATGACAAAATTCTTCACATAGTCAACATAACTTCCTACATGAAAACTCTGGACTTAATACACAACAACATGATCTCCTTAAACACTACCACCGTCGAGACAAGAACTTTACTGGATACAGTGAACAAGAATTTCATCTTATTAAAGGGTAAGATAGAGAACCTTAACCCACACTTCAGATCAAGACGCGGACTGATGGACGTACTGGGCAAGGGACTTAAATTTATAGCGGGAACCATGGACAGCGACGACGATATACAAATCGACAATTCACTCAGAACTTTACACGGAGGTATTGGGAATTTAACGGACAAGGTGAATGAGTTAACATATGTTAAGAATATATTGTCCACCCAGATACGGAACATTACTGATCATATAAACCAGAAACAAATATTGATAGGAAACTATCTGAACAAATTTAAAGATTTCCTGCAGAACAAAATAGCAACTCTGGAAGACGAAATGATATTTTTTGGACACATTTATCAGATAAATAATGACATATCACTTTTAAGGGACCATATAGACGACATTGGACAAATTATATTTTCTAGCAAACTCGGAATCATCCCAACGGATATATTGACAAAGAATGAACTGAATTTGATTAATGACTTCGATAGTTATGCTAACATTAAAGTAGCCGTCAGACTTCACAATAATGATATTGTAATAATCCTACTAATTCCGAATTATTCTATCGATGCTTTATCGAAAGTAATACTCGAACCAATTCCGAATTCCGAAAATAAATCAGTCGTTCTCCAGGACTATGAGATTCTAATAGACTCAAATAAAAATGTATATAATACTAACGTAAAAGAGAACCTAAAGAAAAATTTAATTAAAGTAGACGATAAGTGCCTTATAAACATATTTAACTTTAAAGAAGCAAATTGTAATATGGAAAATTCGAATCAAACAATTGTAACGGAAATTCTTCCCGGTATTCTCATTTTCAAAAACTTCTTCTCTGAGATATCACAAAACTGCAACAAAATAGATATAAGAATTAAGGGACACTTCTTATTATAATTTGAAAATTGCGAAATTTAAACCTTGAACAAAACCTTTTTTAATATGAAACTAAAAACATATGATAAGTTTGTTCTACCAAATGTAATCACGAAAATAAGAGAAAAAAATGATTCACTAACATATATAAAATTAGAAAACCTTTATGTCAAACAAATTGAAGATGATAAAACCATAAAAGGAATTTTGTATCAAAATAATAGTTCTAATATCCTAGGCATAAGCATAGACGTAATAACAATATTTTCGATTATTATATTATCTATATATTTTGTAACCAAACGAAGAATGTCAATCTTACAAATTTCGTCGGAGCCTCAATCTAACGGTGGGGGTGTTATGTCTCCCCATATTCTATTCGCACACACCAATATAATATAACGTCTCCCCACATTCCCTTGATACATAATTTTTGCTGGCATTAACACTTTTAAGAAAATAACAATTCCAACGAATTGTTTTTAAATAATAACGGGAACATAATGTCCGGTCACATAACAAAAAACAATTGTAACAGAACTTTAACAAAGTTTCTACAGACAAAATTCCGGATAATTTTGGCAATTGCATTTCTTTTCACATAAATGCAATTGAAAGTAAGAGTTCAACACTCTTTTTTTTTTATTAATAATTTTATATAATAAAAAACCCTTAACAGAGTTTCTACAATTAACACAGACAAAATTCCGGATAATTTTGGCAATTGCAATTGAATGTTGTTTTCAACTAGAAGTTCGATTCTCTTTTTTATTTATTTTAACAAAACGGAAATTGCACTTCCGTTCTAGACGAAATTCTGGCGAGACAAAAAGTGGTAAACAATTCTCAAGAATTGTTGACCATCCAGAAAATTTACATTTTTCTACTATAAATACTATAGTAGTTTAAGTATCAAAGTCAGTCTTAATCATAAGATTCAAAGTGTCTAGATCGTAAAACGATCTTTATAAATTCTATTAAGATATTGAAATTTTAATCTTAATATAAAATAAAAAGGAATATATAAAGAAATAAAAATATTTTTATTAAAATCTTAAACAAAAATTCTTATTTTTGTCTACGTAAATTAACTGGCGCAGTCGGTAGGATACTCCGGGTATCCTTGAAAATTTTTTAAAGAAAATTTAAAAAAAAAATAAATAAAAACGAATACTGGACGTTTTATGTCCTTACGGGTATAAACAAAAAGGGGATATACTCCTTTACAACAGGCACCATACCATTGGTGACCAAAATTCAACACGCACCATATCAATGGTGACCAACTAACCACCACTTCAAAAAAATAACAGCAACAGTGCTATCAACCAAACCAACCCAAAAAACAGACACCATACCATTGGGGACCAACTAACCAACACTTCAAGAAATAACAGCAACAGTGCTATTAACCACAACAAAAAAAAAAAAAAACAACAGACACCATACCATTGGGGACCAACTAACCAACACTTCAAGAAATAACAGCAACAGTGCTATCAACCACAACAACAGTGCCAACAACAACAACAATCTAAAAATTTATCTCCAACGAGCAACAGGAACACCAATATCAACAAATAGAATATCTAAATTTAATGAAGTAAGTTTATAATTTGGACATTAATTTAAATGAGTGATATCGAATCAGATTATAATCCGTTTGAATCAGACACCGAGAGCGAGGACTTCTACGGATTCGAAGATCGTGCGAACCCTTACCCATACGACTCGGGGTTTGATTCCAACGACGGGTATTCGACGGACCTAAACGAAAACGTACAGAGACATTTCCAAAGACCCGTGGAACGGGAATATTTTATCTAGAACTTGTGATTTTTACGGATTATATTTTGATTATAAATTTTGGATTATCAGTTATAATTTAGATATAGTTTTATTTTCGGAATCGGATAAATTATAAACGAATAAATTCGGAGAAAAAAGGGAAAACTTCCTTTTTCCTTAATACGGCCACCTTCAGTTCAGTTGAAAATTTTTTTTCTCCACCTCTGGAGAAGAGATCAAACCTCTATATATACTTGAATACTTTCCGGAATCGGAAGACGAATTTGACACACCGGACAGTGACTCTGACTTTGGTGACCTATTGGGATACACAACCGATAGCAATTCCGACTTTAGTACGTACATTTCGGAAGACAGTTGCTCGTCACTGGACGAAGACGACCATCTTTTTTGGGGTAAACTACTTGGGAATTTAGACTAAGAATTTTGGAAAGAAGATGGCGGATCCACCTTCGGTTCATATTGACCCTTTAAAATACTTGAACAAATTACCGGAGTTCAATGGAGATTACAGAGATCTCCAGAACTTTGTGAACCTAATAGACAGGGTTCACCCAATATTGAGGGCATACGACGGACCCTCTCAATATTTATTCTCGGACATAATAAAGAGCAAACTTAAGGGAAAAGCTAGAGAAATAATCAAAATAAACTGTCAAGCACAATCTTGGCCAGACATTAAGGAAATATTAACGAATAACTTCGGCGAAAGATTAAGTTTAGAGGAATTATTTGATGAATTAAGAGGGACAAACTTCCGAACCAACAGCGTCGAGTTTTACGGCGAAATTAAACAAAGATTAAGAAAACTTAATAATAAAACCAGCACGGTACTGGGACAAGGAGACGCATCCAACGAATGCGCAAGGAATAATATGCGCACAGCTTTGAACGTATTCAAAGAAAAAATCCCGGAACCAATGCGAACAACATTGACGTGCAGGAACCCAGATAGCTTGGAATCAGCTATGGAAATTCTATTCAAATCGGGATATGCCTACACTACAGACAACTTTAATAAACAGAACAAACATTACAATGATAGCAGAGGTAATAATAACAATCGACAACAGAATGGGAACAGATCCAAAGACAACAATAGAAATCAGCAAAACAGATCCAATCAAAATAACTATCTACGTAGTTCGGCATATGATAACAACTACCAACCACGATCTGGAAATCATAACCAAGTACACACCCTACAAGTAAACAGATCTAACCAAAATAATTATCAACAAAATTGGAATTACCAACCACGAAACCATGTCCATCAACCAAACTACCACCGGGCAAACAATCAGCCCGAACCTATGGACTTTAACATGGTCGAAAATAATTGTAACTGTTGGAACCACCAACCCAAGCAACCCATACCAAACATAACATATCCAGGTAATATGGGAATTACAAATCAACATAACGACGCTAATACTTCTGAAAATTTTCCTATACGAGCCTCACGGGACAACCCACTCAATTGTAAATCCTGGCTTATGTAATCCAAAATGAAAAATTAAATCTAACCCTTTGACACTTACAACTCTTCAGAACCAAATTAGAACTAATACTATTTACCAAGTACCCTTATTTTCCGAACTTGGAAATACCAACGAAAGATTTAATTTAATAGAATCCCAGTTCCACAATTTCTACGATGGAATCATTGGTAATGACGTTGTGATGATGAAAATCGTGCACACTCATTTTCATCAACACCACGAACAAGTTGCATATTGAAATAATTTTATTAATTAAAATTATTCTTTTTTTTATCATTATTATTATTATTATATAATGACAAATGAAGTGTTTCTATTTGAGAATTAATAATCACACCACAAATAAACAAAAAACCTGTTTGGCTTAATGTTGTTAGTGCCTCAATAGAAAACACACCTCACTGAGGTGTGTATCCGAACACATACCCACCACAAGTAATAATAAGAATATAAACAGCATCACCGAGAAGAAAAAGTCAGTCAGTCGATGGCGGTGGCCGTGTACACATCGACCATAGGAAGTGCCTAGTTAAGGTTTCCTTGTTTTTGTCGTGAATTAAAGAGAAGTTCCTACGCCAGGTTTCTCTAGTGCAAAGATATATAGTGGGATTATCGCGTTGAAAGAGAAGTTCCTTAGCCAGGTTTCTCTAGTGCAAATATAAATAGTGTGATTATCGCGTTGAAAGAGAAGTTCCTACGCCAGGTTTCTCTAGTACAAATATACATAGTGGGATTATCGCGTTGAAAGAGAAGTTCCTACGCCAGGTTTCTCTAGTGCAAAGATATATAGTGGGATTATCGCGTTGAAAGAGAAGTTCCTTCGCCAGGTTTCTCTAGTGCAAAAATAAATAGTGTGATTATCGCGTTGAAAGAGAAGTTCCTACGCCAGGTTTCTCTAGTGCAAATATACATAGTGGGATTATCGCGTTGAAAGAGAAGTTCCTACGCCAGGTTTCTCTAGTGTAAATATAAATAGTGTGATTATCGCGTTGAAAGAGAAGTTCCTACGCCAGGTTTCTCTAGTGCAAATATACATAGTGTGATTATCGCGTTTAAAGAGAAGTTCCTACGCCAGGTTTCTCTATAGATTGTGTCTGCCCCGTGAATTAGAGAGAAGTGCCTTCGCCAGGTTTCTCTAGTGAAAATATACATAAGTGTGATTATCGCGGGTAAAGAGAAGTTCATACGCCAGGTTTCTCTATAGATTGTGTTTGCCCCGTGAATCAGAGAGGAGTGCCTTCGCCAGGTTTCTCTAGTGAAAATATACATATTGTGATCATCGCGTTTAAAGAGAAGTTCCTACGCCAGGTTTCTCGATAAATTGCTTTTGCTCCGTGAATGAGAGAGAAGTGCCTACGCCAGGTCTCTCTAGTAAGGATATAAATTGTGTTTGCCCCGTGAATCAGAGAGAAGTGCCTTCGCCAGGTTTCTCTAGTAAGAATATACATAGTGTGGTCATCGCGTTTAAAGAGAAGTTCCTACGCCAGGTTTCTCTATAAATTGTGTTTGCCCCGTGAATCAGAGAGAAGTTCCTACGCCAGGTTTCTCTAGTGGAAATATACATAGTGTGATCATCGCGTTTAAAGAGAAGTTCCTACGCCAGGTTTCTCGATAAATTGTGTTTGCCCCCGTGAAGTAGAGAGAAGTGCCTACGCCAGGTTTCTCTAGTAAGGGTATAAATTGTGTTTGCTCCGTGAATTAGAGAGAGGTGCCTACGCTAGGTCTCTCATAAGGACGAATATATGCTCAACTCAAAAAGGGGAAGTGCCTAGTCCAGGTTTCTCTGAAATCCACTATTATTTACAAATTTGGTCTGAATTGTTAAAACTAAAGAAAAGAATGAATTGTACTAAATAAAGATTCCCTTTATTAAATAGAAAACTAACCGTTTTTTTTATTTCACTCTCTGTCTATGCGAATAAAAATTTCTGCAGCGACCCGGACCACCGCGAGCTATACCCCAGCGACCGGAGGAAAACTCGTCGTTACAGTGGCGCCCGAGCAGGGACGTGTGAGTGAAGAACAAATTATTAAAAAAAAAAAACAGAAAGAAAAGGGAACTTTGTTTAGTACAAGTTCTGTGTTTTTGGCAGTACTGCCTACCCATTGTGTTTTTGGGGATAAATCATCATTATTTACGTCATACGTAAATAAGTGAATCCATGACATATTAGTTGTTTCCCCATATTAGAAGGTTTCGGTAGAAAAAAAAATGTTTTTTTTTGAAAAAAAAACCTAGCAAAAATCCACAATTTAAAATATAAAATTTTTCATAATTTTTTTTTAAACCCCAGAATTCCCATCTTATTTGTTTTCGGAAATTCAAGTTAATTTCAAATAACTTTCTAAAGCTTACATCTTAAAAATAATAAAATCATAATCTTTTACTCTAACGCATGTTAGAAAAGAAGAAAACTATTAGTCGTAATTTTTAACGAACTTGATCTCAAAAGGCAGATAGATTGTCACAGTTGGCAGCGCTGGTATCAGTTTTTTTTTTCGTTTGTATGGGAGAGTCACTCGGCATACAAGGAGGCCACCATTACATATTGTGGGTGAGTCGGGTTTGACAAACTCACCACACACGATGCCCTTTTACAACAGTGGGTAAGCAACTCACATCGGTACATTGCAAGCTAAGTTTAGATGCACTTTCATTAAATCAAACAACTGACTACAACATTCAGTTTGATTGTGACCATCGACGCGTGCGGGTGTATCCACGGAAACTTAATAAATTATTTGGTAATAATTTCTTTAACAAATTATTACAATAAACGTAAATAAAGAACAAAAAAAAAGGGAAAAAAAGAAGAAAGGTGAGAAAAAAAAATAATATATAAATAGTTCGGTAATATTTTCAGGAAAAAAAAGTGTATTAAAAAACGAAAATTTTTGTGAATAGAGGAGTGAACGTTTTCGAAATTTTTTTTACAAACTCCGGGATCAGTAAAACTTATAGTAAAATTTTTTTGTGAAAAAAAAGGAAAAAAAAACCTTAAAGGAAAAAATTTTTTTTGACAAGTTCTCATTAAAGATTTAAAAGAATTTTTTTTTGGATAAAAAAGGGAATTTTTATAAATTTTGTGAAAGGAAAGAATATTTTTAATCTTTTTGGGGAAATTTCTGTTTCAAAAAAAAAAAAAAATAATAAATAAAAAAAAAATTAAAAAAAAAAAAAAAAAAAAACTTGTGTTTCCTTAATAGTAACTTTGAAGAAAGACTGTAGTTGAAGAATTAATTTTTTTGATAAAATAAGAATCGTGAACTCGTAAAAAAAAAAAAAAAACGTCATGTTACGGTTTTCATGGGCTTATTCCCTTCGCAAAGAGGACCTTGTCCTCTACCTCGTCGATGTCGGTATAGGCACCTCGGGGAGCGTAGATGAACTCCGTAAACGGTTCGCAACATTCCTAGGCGGCGAACACAAACCTGAAGTCCGCGAAAAACTACTCATACTACAAGCCAAACACGAATCAGCCTCCTCCGGATAAACCCCTCGGAAAACGCCTTCAATTACAATCACGAACGCGGAAAACTTAGATGGCACGAATCCGCCAAAAGAAAACCGATTGGATGACGAGAACACCGCCATAGCCACAAGTATAAGATCGCCAGTATTGCGGCGCCTAGATTTAGTGACAACAGCCGAACAAATCCGGAAATGGGGTATAAAGTTTGGAGGCGATCGGGAGCCGCTGGATTTCATCGAAAGGATGGAAGAATTGGCGGGAACGTACACAATAGAATTTAACATCTTACCCAAGATGTTGCCAGAAGTACTAACGGGGAAAGCCCTAATTTGGTTCCGCAATAATAATCAACAATGGACTACATGGGCTGATTTTAAGAGAGATTTTTTTCAAATTCTTCCTTCCTCCAAGATATATGGAACGACTCGAGGACGAGATCCGCAAACGACACCAGAAGAACAAAGAACCCTACAAGATATATGCACTTGCTATGCAAAACCTAATGCGACACAGTAACTACACCAGGGAACAGCAACTGGAACGAATTTTCCGAAATTCCGCCCCGGAATATCTATGGTATATCCGGAGAAAAGATTTTAAAACTTTGGAGGAACTGTTGGAACTAGCCGAGGACCTGGAATGCATACCCACCACCCCACCTGGACGAGAGCAACATAGACTTATTACCACCCCAGAACAACTCCGAGGTGATCCGGATAAAATAATAAGCCCACGGACTGCATGTCGACGATGTGGACAAGATGGCCATTTCATGACCGAGTGCCGAAACGAATCCGTCCTCTTCTGTTGGGATTGTGGTCGCCGAGGAGTTCGGACAATTCAGTGTTGCCGCCAACACTCGGGAAACGAACGTCGGGCCCATATCAAACGAGGGGATACGCGTCCACAGGTATACGGCCCTCACCACTAAGAACATCACTCAGTTTAATACGAGACCGACTTGTGGCCAGGGTCGATATAGATGGTCAAATGGTCTCGGCAACTATCGACACCGGTGCCACAAGCAGCTTTATTAATGAAAAAATGGCACATACACTCGAGCTAAAGTGTGGGTGGCGGTCACACAACATCAACATAGAACTAGCGGATGGGTCATCTCGTACTATCAACAAAACCATCGAGACAATAGTAGAATTAGGCAACTGTCGCTCCACGGTTACATTCCTGGTTATGCCCGGAGCAAAGGAAGAGATGATCCTAGGTTTAACTTTTCTCAGAGGCTGCAAAACAACCATCACTTGCGCAGGCATTACCTACGAACTACCCCTACTTACCAATGACGATTCACCTCCCAACAACGAGGAATTTAATCGACACATCACTTCCGAGAGCCCCACAACTAGCAGCCAGGTTCCAAATTCATCAGACCAGCTAGAAACACCACCGAGTAGTTCTGCTCAAGACCAGTTGTTAAATTCATCAGACCACGCTTCGGTCCAACAACAGTAGAAACCACAGAAGAAAACCCCTACCATTTCAAGATGACCGAAGAAGACAAATTCGAAAAAAGTAAAAACCAATTTCGTAACAAACTTCTGGCGGCACAATCACAGGGCCGACGCACGATTCTGATAAACAATCCTCCAGGTTGTCAAAGGTCGGGCAGAAAGGGAACAAGCCACCCAATGGTTTCGCCGAAAAAAGTCAAAACCACCACCAAAAGAGAGTCCACCACCACCAAAGCAACAATTTCCCATTATTGAAATAGAGGGTCTAACTCCAGCCGTCCAGTCCATGGTAAGGCAGGTCGCCCAGGAAATGAAGTCCATCTCGAGAAGTAAATACACGCAGCGCACAATCACAATGGCGGACCAAGCTAGGTACCGCATAACGATGAAAAACTTTTGAGAAATAATCAAAATAAACTGTCAAGCACAATCTTGGCCAGACATTAAGGAAATATTAACGAATAACTTCGGCGAAAGATTAAGTTTAGAGGAATTATTTGATGAATTAAGAGGGACAAACTTCCGAACCAACAGCGTCGAGTTTTACGGCGAAATTAAACAAAGATTAAGAAAACTTAATAATAAAACCAGCACGGTACTGGGACAAGGAGACGCATCCAACGAATGCGCAAGGAATAATATGCGCACAGCTTTGAACGTATTCAAAGAAAAAATCCCGGAACCAATGCGAACAACATTGACGTGCAGGAACCCAGATAGCTTGGAATCAGCTATGGAAATTCTATTCAAATCGGGATATGCCTACACTACAGACAACTTTAATAAACAGAACAAACATTACAATGATAGCAGAGGTAATAATAACAATCGACAACAGAATGGGAACAGATCCAAAGACAACAATAGAAATCAGCAAAACAGATCCAATCAAAATAACTATCTACGTAGTTCGGCATATGATAACAACTACCAACCACGATCTGGAAATCATAACCAAGTACACACCCTACAAGTAAACAGATCTAACCAAAATAATTATCAACAAAATTGGAATTACCAACCACGAAACCATGTCCATCAACCAAACTACCACCGGGCAAACAATCAGCCCGAACCTATGGACTTTAACATGGTCGAAAATAATTGTAACTGTTGGAACCACCAACCCAAGCAACCCATACCAAACATAACATATCCAGGTAATATGGGAATTACAAATCAACATAACGACGCTAATACTTCTGAAAATTTTCCTATACGAGCCTCACGGGACAACCCACTCAATTGTAAATCCTGGCTTATGTAATCCAAAATGAAAAATTAAATCTAACCCTTTGACACTTACAACTCTTCAGAACCAAATTAGAACTAATACTATTTACCAAGTACCCTTATTTTCCGAACTTGGAAATACCAACGAAAGATTTAATTTAATAGAATCCCAGTTCCACAATTTCTACGATGGAATCATTGGTAATGACGTTGTGATGATGAAAATCGTGCACACTCATTTTCATCAACACCACGAACAAGTTGCATATTGAAATAATTTTATTAATTAAAATTATTCTTTTTTTTATCATTATTATTATTATTATATAATGACAAATGAAGTGTTTCTATTTGAGAATTAATAATCACACCACAAATAAACAAAAAACCTGTTTGGCTTAATGTTGTTAGTGCCTCAATAGAAAACACACCTCACTGAGGTGTGTATCCGAACACATACCCACCACAAGTAATAATAAGAATATAAACAGCATCACCGAGAAGAAAAAGTCAGTCAGTCGATGGCGGTGGCCGTGTACACATCGACCATAGGAAGTGCCTAGTTAAGGTTTCCTTGTTTTTGTCGTGAATTAAAGAGAAGTTCCTACGCCAGGTTTCTCTAGTGCAAAGATATATAGTGGGATTATCGCGTTGAAAGAGAAGTTCCTTAGCCAGGTTTCTCTAGTGCAAATATAAATAGTGTGATTATCGCGTTGAAAGAGAAGTTCCTACGCCAGGTTTCTCTAGTACAAATATACATAGTGGGATTATCGCGTTGAAAGAGAAGTTCCTACGCCAGGTTTCTCTAGTGCAAAGATATATAGTGGGATTATCGCGTTGAAAGAGAAGTTCCTTCGCCAGGTTTCTCTAGTGCAAAAATAAATAGTGTGATTATCGCGTTGAAAGAGAAGTTCCTACGCCAGGTTTCTCTAGTGCAAATATACATAGTGGGATTATCGCGTTGAAAGAGAAGTTCCTACGCCAGGTTTCTCTAGTGTAAATATAAATAGTGTGATTATCGCGTTGAAAGAGAAGTTCCTACGCCAGGTTTCTCTAGTGCAAATATACATAGTGTGATTATCGCGTTTAAAGAGAAGTTCCTACGCCAGGTTTCTCTATAGATTGTGTCTGCCCCGTGAATTAGAGAGAAGTGCCTTCGCCAGGTTTCTCTAGTGAAAATATACATAAGTGTGATTATCGCGGGTAAAGAGAAGTTCATACGCCAGGTTTCTCTATAGATTGTGTTTGCCCCGTGAATCAGAGAGGAGTGCCTTCGCCAGGTTTCTCTAGTGAAAATATACATATTGTGATCATCGCGTTTAAAGAGAAGTTCCTACGCCAGGTTTCTCGATAAATTGCTTTTGCTCCGTGAATGAGAGAGAAGTGCCTACGCCAGGTCTCTCTAGTAAGGATATAAATTGTGTTTGCCCCGTGAATCAGAGAGAAGTGCCTTCGCCAGGTTTCTCTAGTAAGAATATACATAGTGTGGTCATCGCGTTTAAAGAGAAGTTCCTACGCCAGGTTTCTCTATAAATTGTGTTTGCCCCGTGAATCAGAGAGAAGTTCCTACGCCAGGTTTCTCTAGTGGAAATATACATAGTGTGATCATCGCGTTTAAAGAGAAGTTCCTACGCCAGGTTTCTCGATAAATTGTGTTTGCCCCCGTGAAGTAGAGAGAAGTGCCTACGCCAGGTTTCTCTAGTAAGGGTATAAATTGTGTTTGCTCCGTGAATTAGAGAGAGGTGCCTACGCTAGGTCTCTCATAAGGACGAATATATGCTCAACTCAAAAAGGGGAAGTGCCTAGTCCAGGTTTCTCTGAAATCCACTATTATTTACAAATTTGGTCTGAATTGTTAAAACTAAAGAAAAGAATGAATTGTACTAAATAAAGATTCCCTTTATTAAATAGAAAACTAACCGTTTTTTTTATTTCACTCTCTGTCTATGCGAATAAAAATTTCTGCAGCGACCCGGACCACCGCGAGCTATACCCCAGCGACCGGAGGAAAACTCGTCGTTACAGTGGCGCCCGAGCAGGGACGTGTGAGTGAAGAACAAATTATTAAAAAAAAAAAACAGAAAGAAAAGGGAACTTTGTTTAGTACAAGTTCTGTGTTTTTGGCAGTACTGCCTACCCATTGTGTTTTTGGGGATAAATCATCATTATTTACGTCATACGTAAATAAGTGAATCCATGACATATTAGTTGTTTCCCCATATTAGAAGGTTTCGGTAGAAAAAAAAATGTTTTTTTTTGAAAAAAAAACCTAGCAAAAATCCACAATTTAAAATATAAAATTTTTCATAATTTTTTTTTAAACCCCAGAATTCCCATCTTATTTGTTTTCGGAAATTCAAGTTAATTTCAAATAACTTTCTAAAGCTTACATCTTAAAAATAATAAAATCATAATCTTTTACTCTAACGCATGTTAGAAAAGAAGAAAACTATTAGTCGTAATTTTTAACGAACTTGATCTCAAAAGGCAGATAGATTGTCACAGTTGGCAGCGCTGGTATCAGTTTTTTTTTTCGTTTGTATGGGAGAGTCACTCGGCATACAAGGAGGCCACCATTACATATTGTGGGTGAGTCGGGTTTGACAAACTCACCACACACGATGCCCTTTTACAACAGTGGGTAAGCAACTCACATCGGTACATTGCAAGCTAAGTTTAGATGCACTTTCATTAAATCAAACAACTGACTACAACATTCAGTTTGATTGTGACCATCGACGCGTGCGGGTGTATCCACGGAAACTTAATAAATTATTTGGTAATAATTTCTTTAACAAATTATTACAATAAACGTAAATAAAGAACAAAAAAAAAGGGAAAAAAAGAAGAAAGGTGAGAAAAAAAAATAATATATAAATAGTTCGGTAATATTTTCAGGAAAAAAAAGTGTATTAAAAAACGAAAATTTTTGTGAATAGAGGAGTGAACGTTTTCGAAATTTTTTTTACAAACTCCGGCATCAGTAAAACTTATAGTAAAATTTTTTTGTGAAAAAAAAGGAAAAAAAAACCTTAAAGGAAAAAATTTTTTTTGACAAGTTCTCATTAAAGATTTAAAAGAATTTTTTTTGGATAAAAAAGGGAATTTTTATAAATTTTGTGAAAGGAAAGAATATTTTTAATCTTTTTGGGGAAATTTCTGTTTCAAAAAAAAAAAAAAATAATAAATAAAAAAAAAATTAAAAAAAAAAAAAAAAAAAAAAACTTGTGTTTCCTTAATAGTAACTTTGAAGAAAGACTGTAGTTGAAGAATTAATTTTTTTGATAAAATAAGAATCGTGAACTCGTAAAAAAAAAAAAAAAACGTCATGTTACGGTTTTCATGGGCTTATTCCCTTCGCAAAGAGGACCTTGTCCTCTACCTCGTCGATGTCGGTATAGGCACCTCGGGGAGCGTAGATGAACTCCGTAAACGGTTCGCAACATTCCTAGGCGGCGAACACAAACCTGAAGTCCGCGAAAAACTACTCATACTACAAGCCAAACACGAATCAGCCTCCTCCGGATAAACCCCTCGGAAAACGCCTTCAATTACAATCACGAACGCGGAAAACTTAGATGGCACGAATCCGCCAAAAGAAAACCGATTGGATGACGAGAACACCGCCATAGCCACAAGTATAAGATCGCCAGTATTGCGGCGCCTAGATTTAGTGACAACAGCCGAACAAATCCGGAAATGGGGTATAAAGTTTGGAGGCGATCGGGAGCCGCTGGATTTCATCGAAAGGATGGAAGAATTGGCGGGAACGTACACAATAGAATTTAACATCTTACCCAAGATGTTGCCAGAAGTACTAACGGGGAAAGCCCTAATTTGGTTCCGCAATAATAATCAACAATGGACTACATGGGCTGATTTTAAGAGAGATTTTTTTCAAATTCTTCCTTCCTCCAAGATATATGGAACGACTCGAGGACGAGATCCGCAAACGACACCAGAAGAACAAAGAACCCTACAAGATATATGCACTTGCTATGCAAAACCTAATGCGACACAGTAACTACACCAGGGAACAGCAACTGGAACGAATTTTCCGAAATTCCGCCCCGGAATATCTATGGTATATCCGGAGAAAAGATTTTAAAACT
Source organism: Eustalomyia histrio (assembly GCA_949748255.1). Taxonomy (NCBI): domain Eukaryota; kingdom Metazoa; phylum Arthropoda; class Insecta; order Diptera; family Anthomyiidae; genus Eustalomyia; species Eustalomyia histrio. The sequence goes on from OX456523.1 coordinate 106,115,524, forward strand.
TTGGAGGAACTGTTGGAACTAGCCGAGGACCTGGAATGCATACCCACCACCCCACCTGGACGAGAGCAACATAGACTTATTACCACCCCAGAACAACTCCGAGGTGATCCGGATAAAATAATAAGCCCACGGACTGCATGTCGACGATGTGGACAAGATGGCCATTTCATGACCGAGTGCCGAAACGAATCCGTCCTCTTCTGTTGGGATTGTGGTCGCCGAGGAGTTCGGACAATTCAGTGTTGCCGCCAACACTCGGGAAACGAACGTCGGGCCCATATCAAACGAGGGGATACGCGTCCACAGGTATACGGCCCTCACCACTAAGAACATCACTCAGTTTAATACGAGACCGACTTGTGGCCAGGGTCGATATAGATGGTCAAATGGTCTCGGCAACTATCGACACCGGTGCCACAAGCAGCTTTATTAATGAAAAAATGGCACATACACTCGAGCTAAAGTGTGGGTGGCGGTCACACAACATCAACATAGAACTAGCGGATGGGTCATCTCGTACTATCAACAAAACCATCGAGACAATAGTAGAATTAGGCAACTGTCGCTCCACGGTTACATTCCTGGTTATGCCCGGAGCAAAGGAAGAGATGATCCTAGGTTTAACTTTTCTCAGAGGCTGCAAAACAACCATCACTTGCGCAGGCATTACCTACGAACTACCCCTACTTACCAATGACGATTCACCTCCCAACAACGAGGAATTTAATCGACACATCACTTCCGAGAGCCCCACAACTAGCAGCCAGGTTCCAAATTCATCAGACCAGCTAGAAACACCACCGAGTAGTTCTGCTCAAGACCAGTTGTTAAATTCATCAGACCACGCTTCGGTCCAACAACAGTAGAAACCACAGAAGAAAACCCCTACCATTTCAAGATGACCGAAGAAGACAAATTCGAAAAAAGTAAAAACCAATTTCGTAACAAACTTCTGGCGGCACAATCACAGGGCCGACGCACGATTCTGATAAACAATCCTCCAGGTTGTCAAAGGTCGGGCAGAAAGGGAACAAGCCACCCAATGGTTTCGCCGAAAAAAGTCAAAACCACCACCAAAAGAGAGTCCACCACCACCAAAGCAACAATTTCCCATTATTGAAATAGAGGGTCTAACTCCAGCCGTCCAGTCCATGGTAAGGCAGGTCGCCCAGGAAATGAAGTCCATCTCGAGAAGTAAATACACGCAGCGCACAATCACAATGGCGGACCAAGCTAGGTACCGCATAACGATGAAAAACTTTGGGCAGAAATTCCTAGTCAAGCAAATCTAGAACCTTTTTTTTCCCTCCCCTAATGGAAGGAGGAAGTGTGATGATGAAAATCGTGCACACTCATTTTCATCAACACCACGAACAAGTTGCATATTGAAATAATTTTATTAATTAAAATTATTCTTTTTTTTATCATTATTATTATTAGTATATAATGACAAATGAAGTGTTTCTATTTGAGAATTAATAATCACACCACCAATAAACAAAAAACCTGTTTGGCTTAATGTTGTTAGTGCCTCAATAGAAAACACACCTCACTGAGGTGTGTATCCGAACACATACCCACCACAAGTAATAATAAGAATATAAACAGCATCACCGAGAAGAAAAAGTCAGTCAGTCGATGGCGGTGGCCGTGTACACATCGACCATAGGAAGTGCCTAGTTAAGGTTTCCTTGTTTTTGTCGTGAATTAAAGAGAAGTTCCTACGCCAGGTTTCTCTAGTGCAAAGATATATAGTGGGATTATCGCGTTGAAAGAGAAGTTCCTTAGCCAGGTTTCTCTAGTGCAAATATAAATAGTGTGATTATCGCGTTGAAAGAGAAGTTCCTACGCCAGGTTTCTCTAGTGCAAATATACATAGTGGGATTATCGCGTTGAAAGAGAAGTTCCTACGCCAGGTTTCTCTAGTGCAAAGATATATAGTGGGATTATCGCGTTGAAAGAGAAGTTCCTTCGCCAGGTTTCTCTAGTGCAAATATAAATAGTGTGATTATCGCGTTGAAAGAGAAGTTCCTACGCCAGGTTTCTCTAGTGTAAATATAAATAGTGTGATTATCGCGTTGAAAGAGAAGTTCCTACGCCAGGTTTCTCTAGTGCAAATAAACATAGTGTGATTATCGCGTTTAAAGAGAAGTTCCTACGCCAGGTTTCTCTATAGATTGTGTCTGCCCCGTGAATTAGAGAGAAGTGCCTTCGCCAGGTTTCTCTAGTGAAAATATACATAAGTGTGATTATCGCGGGTAAAGAGAAGTTCCTACGCCAGGTTTCTCTATAGATTGTGTTTGCCCCGTGAATCAGAGAGGAGTGCCTTCGCCAGGTTTCTCTAGTGAAAATATACATATTGTGATCATCGCGTTTAAAGAGAAGTTCCTACGCCAGGTTTCTCGATAAATTGCTTTTGCTCCGTGAATGAGAGAGAAGTGCCTACGCCAGGTCTCTCTAGTAAGGATATAAATTGTGTTTGCCCCGTGAATCAGAGAGAAGTGCCTTCGCCAGGTTTCTCTAGTAAGAATATACATAGTGTGGTCATCGCGTTTAAAGAGAAGTTCCTACGCCAGGTTTCTCTATAAATTGTGTTTGCCCCGTGAATCAGAGAGAAGTTCCTACGCCAGGTTTCTCTAGTGGAAATATACATAATGTGATCATCGCGTTTAAAGAGAAGTTCCTACTCCAGGTTTCTCGATGAATTGTGTTTGCCCCCGTGAAGTAGAGAGAAGTGCCTACGCCAGGTTTCTCTAGTAAGGGTATAAATTGTGTTTGCTCCGTGAATTAGAGAGAGGTGCCTACGCTAGGTCTCTCATAAGGACGAATATATGCTCAACTCAAAAAGGGAAAGTGCCTAGTCCAGGTTTCTCTGAAATCCACTATTATTTACAAATTTGGTCTGAATTGTTAAAACTAAAGAAAAGAATGAATTGTACTAAATAAAGATTCCCTTTATTAAATAGAAAACTAACCGTTTTTTTTATTTCACTCTCTGTCTATGCGAATAAAAATTTCTGCAGCGACCAGGACCACCGCGAGCTATACCCCAGCGACCGGAGGAAAACTCGTCGTTACAACGTTCTTAAAAGATTCAAAGCTATAATAAATTATGAAAACGACATACTGATTATGAATGGAAAACGAATCCCCTTAATATACAATAAAATGCACACTATCCAGTTCATAATGACAGAGGATAATGGACTCGTTCACATTAAAGAACAAAAAAATAATAAAGGTGAAGTAATTCTTGATAAAGGGCTATATAACAATCAAAATTACAAACTGGAAATACAGAGATCTGCGGACAGTTTGGCTGTAGTACATATTGATAATTCAGACATGGCAAAGGTAGATGCCAAGAATTTCTGCATTGTGGATGACGAGTTCCAACAAACAGAACCACCTCTTAACCAAATTCGCATGACCCATATGAATCCTGAAGAGAAAAATGAAGTCAAAAAAATTGTGAAAAGGTTTCACAACATTTTTTACCAGGAAAATACAAAACTGACGTTCACAAGCGCCATAAAACATCGGATAAATACTACCAACAATATCCCTATTTTCTCGAAATCATATCGATATCCATACATCCATAAAGAAGAGGTCCAAAGACAAATTCAGGAGACGTTAGATAATGGGATAATACGACAAAGCAACTCCCCTTATTCAGCACCTATTTGGATCGTACCAAAAAAGGAAGACGCTAGCGGTAAAAAGAAATGGCGATTGGTTGTGGACTACTGGAAATTGAACGAAACTACGATAGATGATCGATATCCAATACCAAATATCGACGAGATCCTCGACAAGCTTGGAAAGTGTATGTATTTCACTACATTAGATTTGGTAAAGGGATTTTATCAAATTGAAGTCGAAGAGGCAGACATACATAAAACGGCCTTTACAGTAGAAGGAGACCACTATGAATTTGTGAGGATGCCATTCGGTTTAAAAACAGCCCCCGCAACCTTCCAACGACTTATGAATAATATATTAAAGGACTACATCAATAAAATATGTCTAGTTTACTTAGACGACATTATAATATTTTCAACATCTCTCCAGGAACATGTTCAATCAATTGGAACAATTTTAAAATTTTTGAAAGAAGCAAACTTAAAAGTTCAGTTGGAGTTCTTCAAAAGAGAAACTGAATTTCTAGGACACATCATAACTCAAAACGGAATAAAACCAAACCCATCGAAAATCGAATGCGTACTCAATTATCCAATCCCAAAAACCCCTAAACAAATTAAACAGTTTCTTGGACTCACAGGATATTACAGAAAATTCATCAAGGATTATTCACTTATAGCGAAACCCATGACAATGTTTTTGAAAAAGGATGCCAAAATTAACATATCTGATCAAAGATATCTAGACAGCGTTAATACCCTCAAAACAATATTGACCAACGATCCAATCCTTAGATACCCCGATTTTTCAAAGAAATTCACTATCACAACAGATGCTAGTAATTACGCCTTGGGCGCAGTACTTTCCCAAGATGAACATCCAATTTGCTTTGCGAGTAGAACACTCAATCAGCACGAAATAAACTACAGCACTATTGAGAAGGAATTATTGGCCATCGTATGGGCCACCAAATATTTCAGACCTTATCTTTTCGCTCGTAAATTTCTTATTGAAACAGACCACAGACCATTAACGTGGCTATTTTCAATCAAGGAACCCAACTCAAAACTCATTAGGTGGAGACTGAAACCTTCAGAATTTGACTATGAGATCAAATATAAAAAAGGTACGAAAAATGGTAATGCCGACGCATTGTCAAGAATCGAACAACCGGACATAAATTTACTAGAATCCGATCAGGCTAGTATAAAAGAAAGTGATTTGCCCATCAACATATTCAAAACACAAATTATCATCAAAAAAATAACTTCGGGTTCAATGACAATGAAAAGTGAAAAGGTATTTACAGAAAAACGATAAGGATCAAACACCTCAACAAAGAATGTATTATCACCCTATTAAAAAACCATTTTAATCCAAACCATATGAACGCCATATTGATAGACGAAGAATTCTTCAAAACATTTAAGCACGTCTACGAGGAAATCTTTTCAGTAAATGGAAACTATAGAGTAATACGATGTCACAAAATAGTGGAATATATAGAAGACGAACTTAAACTAACGGAAACAATAGAAAAGGAACACTTGGACAAAAATCACAGAGGAATACTAGCGGTATTCGAAGAATTGAAAACACGGATTTATAATCCTAAATTAAAATTGAGGATCACCCAATTTATTAACAATTGCGAAACATGCATGGCTTATAAGATAAATGGACGCTCTTGGACAGAGTTCAAGACCGAACTTCTCCAATATATAAATACACACGGAAAAGTTGAGAAAATTGTAGTCGATAACGAATTGGGATTCAAGGCAATTCCCATGCAACAATTCCTAAAAGAAGAAAACATTGATATACACTTTACATCGAATAGTAATCACACACCGAACGCCGATGATGAAAGATTACACAATACCATAAACGAACATATAAGGCTTCTTGGACACGATAAACAAAATAAAACAGAGAGCATAGAGGATAAAATCCTTAGAATCATAGGATTCTATAACAACACAATTCATACCACTACCCGTATCAAACCCATAGATTTTGTTAGTGGTAAAATCCACGAAAGCAAATATCGTGAAATTCATGATAATATGGTCAGGAAGAAGGAGGACTATATAAATCGATTAAGTAAAAATAGAATGGATATAAAGTTGGAGGAAGGAACTGGAAGGAGGTGGAAAGAACCACCGCAAATACAGGAGAATAGACGCGGACATAAATATTACAAGACACATGTTAGACCACGGGGAAGAAATATCAGGATCTCTGTCCCGACCATTAAAACTGATGAATGACACTTTTTATCTATTTTTTTTTTTTAGATGACGAACTGGATTTTGGTAATAGTTCTCGTTACGACGGCTAACGCCCAGACTATCGACATACAGGACCTTACAAACAATAACGGATACGTACCAATTAAGACCGGAGAACTAAAGGTAATCGAACGATATGACAAAATTCATCACATAGTCAACATAACTTCCTACATGAAAACTCTGGACTTAATACACAACAACATGATCTCCTTAAACACTACCACCGTCGAGACAAGAACTTTACTGGATACAGTGAACAAGAATTTCATCTTATTAAAGGGTAAGATAGAGAACCTTAACCCACACTTCAGATCAAGACGCGGACTGATGGACGTACTGGGCAAGGGACTTAAATTTATAGCGGGAACCATGGACAGCGACGACGAGATACAAATCGACAATTCACTCAGAACTTTACACGGAGGTATTGGGAATTTAACGGACAAGGTGAATGAGTTAACATATGTTAACAATATATTGTCCACCCAGATACCGAACATTACTGATCATATAAACCAGAAACAAATATTGATAGGAAACTATCTGAACAAATTTAAAGATTTCCTGCAGAACAAAATAGCAACTCTGGAAGACGAAATGACATTTTTTGGACACATTTATCAGATAAGTAATGACATATCACTTTTAAGGGACCATATAGACGACATTGGACAAATTATATTTTCTAGCAAACTCGGAATCATCCCAACGGATATATTGACAAAGAATGAACTGAATTTGATTAATGACTTCAATAGTTACGCTAACATTAAAGTAGCCGTCAGACTTCACAATAATGATATTGTAATAATCCTACTAATTCCGAATTATTCTATCGATGCTTTATCGAAAGTAATACTCGAACCAATTCCGAATTCCGAAAATAAATCAGTCGTTCTCCAGGACTATGAGATTCTAATAGACTCAAATAATAATGTATATAATACTAACGTAAAAGAGAACCTAAAGAAAAATTTAATTAAAGTAGACGATAAGTGCCTTATAAACATATTTAACTTTAAAGAAGCAAATTGTAATATGGAAAATTCGAATCAAACAATTGTAACGGAAATTCTTCCCGGTATTCTCATTTTCAAAAACTTCTTCTCTGAGATATCACAAAACTGCAACAAAATAGATATAAGAATTAAGGGACACTTCTTATTAAAATTTGAAAATTGCGAAATTGAAACCTTGAACAAAACCTTTTTTAATATGAAACTAAAAACATATGATAAGTTTATTCTACCAAATGGAATCACGAAAATAAGAGAAAAAATGATTCACTAACATATATAAAATTATAAAACCTTTATGTCAAACAAATTGAACATGATAAAACCATAAAAGGAATTTTGTATCAAAATAATAGTTCTAATATCCTAGGCATAAGCATAGACGTAATAACAATTTTTTCAATTATTATATTATCTATATATTTTGTAACCAAACGAAGAATGTCAATCTTACAAATTTCGTCGGAGCCTCAATCTAACGGTGGGGGGGTGTTATGTCTCCCCATATTCACACACACCAATATAATATAACGTCTCCCCACATTCCCTAATCTTTGCTGGCATTAACACTTTTAAGAAAATAACAATTCCAACGAATTGTTTTTAAATAATAACGGGAACATAATGTCCGGTCACATAACAAAATACAATTGTAACATAACTTTAACAAAGTTTCTACAGACAAAATTCCGGTTAATTTTGCAATTGCATTTCTTTTCACATAAATGCAATTGAAAGTAAGAGTTCAACACTCTTTTTTTTGATTAATAATTTTATATAACAAAAAACCCTTAACAGAGTTTCTACAAATAACACAGACAAAATTCCGGATAATTTTGGCAATTGCAATTGAATGTTGTTTTCAACTAGAAGTTATATTCTCTTTTTTATTTATTTTAACAAAACGGAAATTGCACTTCCGTTCTAGACGAAATTCTGGCGAGACAAAAAGTGGTAAACAATTCTCAAGAATTGTTGACCATCCAGAAATTGGCATTTTTCTTCTATAAATACTAGAGTAGTTTAAGTATCAAAGTCAGTCTTAATCATAAGATTCAAAGTGTCTAGATCGTAAAACGATCTTTATAAATTCTATTAAGATATTGAAATTTTAATCTTAATATAAAATAAAAAGGAATATATAAATAAATAAAAATATTTTTATTAAAATCTTAAAGAAAAATTCTTATTTTTGTCTACGTAAATTAACTCATAATCTGAGTGCGAAACATTTTTTAATGATATGGTTTATCGCGAATCTTCTGGTAGAATTGTTGTTAAGCCCCCTTTAAAGAATCTTGTACCTCTGTAGATCTTTCAGAAATATGGCTCTGAAAGATAACAGTCTAAAAACTCATTATGTTGCTTTTAAGAAAGAATATGAAGATTACGGAGATATGAGTCTTATTCGAAACCCTCGCCTCATTATTTTATCCCGCACCATTGCGTGTTTAAACTCAACAGTACATCAACTAAATAGAGAGTTGTTTTTAATGCCTCTTGTCCCACATCAAACAATTCAATATTTACAAAGCAAAGTAACGATTTTTAGCTAGGTTGATACATGTATTTCGATCCGGCAAAAGATCTATTCAGAACCCAAAGTTTTAGACAAGCTAGAACATCTAAAAGAAGGCAGACCCTGAACAAAAAACATATTAAAAACGAATGTTTTGCTACATTTCTGTCTTCTTAGCAATCAACACATGTGGTTAAGTTGCTTTCCTAACGGGCACAATGTAGATACTAAAATTAAAAAAGAACAAAAATGTTATATTTATACAGAAAAAAAGTAATAATTATTAGTTTTTTTATGTAGTTTTTATATACTTCGAGGTATTTCTTTTATTATTTCTAGTTTATAATGAGCTTTCAACCTCCGTATATTTACAAAAACAAAGCAAATTAACGATTTTTAGCTTCGTTTTCGGCTTCATCGTTTTGCAATTACTGCTGATATTGCCAAAATGTATCATCAAGTTTCCATTGATTCCAAAGATCGAAAATATATTTTGTCGAGAAATTCAACACTGTTACTAATAAATTTCTTATGCCCCCTATCTCGCAATTGTAGAGTTAGTTCTACACTTCCTCGCAAATCAGTACATGAATCAATTTGGACTTGGCGCAAAAACTAACAAATCTTCGTTTTATGTTGATGATTTTCTGGGTGGGGGCTGGAACTTTAGAGAAATTGTCCCAAATCAAGAAAGAGGTAAATGAAATTTATTTAGATATTGTTTCCAATTAGATAACGTGCATTCAAATCATAAGGATTTTCAAGATGATTGTTTAAACCTTTTATTTTGGTTTATTCTATTTTGGTGCCCTTTTGGTACCACCTTCCCTATTTGGGTTAATACTACGTTAGGATCTATATTTTTCTCCCCTCTTTTACAACATTGGTGGCAGTATTTGCATAAATTCTAACTAGTACAACCGTTAACGGTACTCCTTTTTTATATTGTCAGCCGCCTTTTGCTTCTTTTTTACTAGTTACAATCTTACTTGTCAACTATATACACCCGAAGCTCTTTGCAAAGGTAATATAATTTTTTATATAAATAAACTGAGACCTTTTCTCAATTTTTAAAAAACATATCTTTTGTCTTTTATTTCTTTGGGACCTTTTCATTGCTTTCCGGCAAACATTTTGGTCCATTCGAAACGGATTTCCAAGGAAAAATCGACAAAGAAGTGGAAATAATTTTCTAAAAAATTCAAAGACTCCATCTTTTTTGTGGCATCATCGCAACAACAACATTTCTTGGTAAAATTTATTTATTTTCTACGAAAAACAGGTGCGTAAAGTTTTTTTAAGTGTTTAAAAGAAAATAGTGAAAAAGTGTAAATAATTAATAAAGAAAATAAAATAAGGATAATTTATTATTTTGCATAAAAAAGTATTAAAAATTTAATACTTTTTATTTTTTTATTGTGAATTGACCGCGTTACAACCCTTCGCAAAATTATTTTTATACAGTCCAATTTTTGACGTTTTGCTTCGTTTTTACAACAATTCGTTTGTATACGCGAGGGACGGGGTAATTTTTTTGGCATTAAAAAATTTTTCGGTAATTATATTTTAATCGCATTTGAAATTAATTATTTCGTTGTGAAAGTGTAATTAAAATTCATACATAATAAGTTCATATTGTTTTTCTTATTTTATTTAATCGAAAGCCGTCGGTTTTGTAATAAATTTTATTGTTGAAAGGTAACAATAACATAATTCAGTGTTTTTATTTTTACATACATACGCACCCATTTCAGTTTTTTGTTTATATTTTTACCATCTATTTTATTTGCTTGTACGTTTGTTTACATACAAACATACAAGCTATAGTCAAAGCTTACATACTTACTGTATTGCTTTTGTTGTTTTTTAGAAAACAGAAAGTCACCCTACTGTCCGGTTTAGTCGCGACATATACAGTTTGTGCTCGTTAATTAAAAATATTTTGAAAATAATTTTTATTGACTTTTGGTCAGATTTATTACCAATATTGGAAAATCGGTACCTTTCTTCGTAAATTTTCGTATTTGTTCGTATTTTTTCGGAACTTTTTTTAATTTTTTTTTTTGGATTTTTTCGTATAAATTTCTGTCAAGTTTAAATAAAATGTCAGATAACGCGCTCGATGTCTTCATTAGAGAATCCGACGCTCTAATTAAATTTGAAGCGAAGTATTTAAACTCGAGATTCGTGGAAAGGAATTAAGCGCTTTATGGGAGCAGGTAAAGACAGTGTACCGGACTTGTCTGAGGTTTTTGGAAAATAGTGAATCGACAGAGCCATCGGATGTGGATGCTGCCGAGGCTAAATACGAAGCCACTTTTAACGCGTACGTTAATTGTTTATCGTCAATTAACGAAAAATTGCACGATTTTGAATCGCGTTCGAGTGCTTTGGCCAAAACGAGTGAGCAGTCTCCGACTGTAAAAGATAATTTAGAAGATTTTGGCTATTCTTTAGAGCTTCCGCCGTGCAATATCCCCGTTTTTGATAGCAAAGTAACATCGTGGCCCACTTTTCGGGATATTTTCACCGCGATTTACATAAGAAACTCGCGTTTAAGTCCAATTTTGCGACTTTTTGCTTTGCTTGAGAAAACAAGTGGCGATGCACATGAACTTGCTTCGAAAGCGCCCCTTACGGATAAGGGCTTTGACATTGCTTGGAAAAGCTTGTCCGAAAGATACGAAAATTTACGTTTGCTAGTAAACCATCATCTCATTGAGCTTTTTAATCTTCCTTATCTCGATAAGGAAAGTATTGAGGGTTTAAAATCCTTGCAGCGCGGAATAAACGGTTGCATTGCGGCTTTGGCTGCGTTAAATATTTCATCTTCTAGGGAGTTAAGCGCGCATATGATTGTTTTTATTTGTATTCAACGGCTACCTGCAACCACCGTGAATCTATGGGAGCAGTCCGTTAAGGATAAAAGGGCATTGTCTAGTTGGTGTGATTTGGATAACTTTCTGACGGAAAGAATTGACACTTTAGAGTGCTCTCGCGATCTTCGGGCTTCTCATTTTTCTAAGAGGTCTGCAGAAATTAGGGTTAAGGCACATCTGACTAAATCTACTACTTCTGTAGGCAAGTCCTGCGTTATGTGCAAAAATCAGGTGCATTTTTTGCGCGCCTGTCCACGGTTTAAAAATTTATCAGTTTCAGAGAGATATTCTACCGTTAAAAAGTTTCATTGTTCTGTAAATTGTCTTTCGAAGGCACATGAAGCTAAGGATTGCAGTAGTACGCATACTTGTTCAAAATGCAATAAGCGGCATCACACGTTATTGCATCGCGATTTAACTTCAAATGAGGCATCGGTTAGGGAGAATACTTCTTCACTTGCGGGTTCGGGTACAGCTCTTAGTCTTCCCAATCCTGCACTAACTGATCCTAATATACAATCCACTTCTGGTGGAGGCAATCCCACAGTTCCTTCTTCTAGACAGGTATTTCATACCTCTCAGAATGGAGCTGTACTTTTAGGGACTGCTATGGTGAATATTGTTCATCAGGGTATTACGTACCCAGCGCGTGCTCTCATTGATCCTGCTTCAGAGGGAAGTTTTATATCGAAACGGTTGCAAAATCGCTTGAAACTTTCTACATATCCCACAAACGCTCACATTTCTGGCGTCGAGCGCATGTCCTCTAGTTCAAAGAGACTTTGGTCGTTCACGATTGGCTCTCCTTTGGATTCATCATTTTCTTTGGAAGCTTTGGTTCTTGTCGTTACTGAGGTATCTGAAAGTTTACCATCCTTTAAAATACCTTCGATTGCGAAGGCAACTTTCCCAAATCTTCGCTATGCAGATCCTAAATTTTACGAAAGTAGGCCAGTTGATATTTTTCTAGGTGGTGAATTATATCCCGAGGTTCAGTTAAGGGAACTTCCTCGGGACTTTATGGGCACAATGGTGGCTCAGAACACAGTTTTTGGTTGGATTATTACGGGCCCAGTTTCACAACCTCAAGTTCACGTCCTTTCTACTAAAGTCGAATTTTCAGAGGAAGATTGCCTTAATAGAAATCTTCTTAGATTTTGGGAACTTGAGGACACTCCTAAAAAGAAAATTTACATAAAGACAGTCATTTAGACTCACTCCATTTGACGTTTTATTCGATACGTTGAAAACGACGCGCAACTTGGTGGTCTTCCGTTCAGGCTTAACTACTGGATGATGTGGCAAATAACAAGTAAAAGTAGAAGCGGAAGCTGGATTCGAAATAAGTTTCATATGATCCAATTGCAAATATTCATTAACGACGTTGTCGTACATTTTCTTGATCTCAGGTCTCCGTAAAAGAGAGGATTCAGTTCGGAGATATTGTTTAAGAACACTTGACCTAGATGTACCCAAATATAAATGTTGAGGAAATTCAGGCTTGAAAGGAAGCGTAACAATGTAGCGACCATCAGCACCTCGACGTGTAGTCTTTTCATAATTTTCCTAAAATTTTATCATAAGTAGATAAAATTTTCTTTTAAGGAGTGTCCTCAAGCTCCCAAAATCTAAGAAGATTTCTATTAAGGCAATCTTCCTCTGAAAATTCGACTTTAGAAGAAAAGCCGTGAACTTGAGGTTGTGAAACTGGGCCCGTAATAATCCGGAAAAACTCGATCTCCGAAAGTGGACTTCCAACGATCGCTCGATTTTAGAAGGTTTTCCGCCGGAACATTTAGTCGATGCCTAACTTTTGACTTTTGTCGAGTCAAGTAGTTTAAAGACTTTGGGGATTCAATGGAATGCTCAGATGGACTCATTTTTCTTTAAAGTGGATCCAATCGCACACAAATCAAGTTGTTTGATCCTGTTGGTTGGCTAGGTCCCGTTGTGATTGTGGCGAAAATGATTATGCAGAGAGTATGGCTCGATAACATCGATTGGGATGATTCACTTACACTCTCTACTGAAAATGATTGGAAAAAATTTGTTGCTTCTTATCACGAAGTTAATAAAATTAGAATTCCGAGATGGATTCACTATACGACTGATTCTTCTGTCGAACTCCACGTTTTTTCGGATGCCTCGGAGAAGGCATACGCGGGGGTGATATATATTCGTATCGAATCCCCTACCGGCGAAATTCATACCCATTTGTTATCTTGTAAAACAAAAGTGGCCGCCATTAAATCAATTTCAATACCACGTTTGGAACTTTGCGGTGCGGTTTTGGCTTCTGAGCTTTTGAAAACTGTTCTCAGTGAAATTGATATTCGTCTTCGGCGAATTTATTGTTGGACAGATTCTACTATAGTTCTGTCCTGGTTGAAAAAGGACCCTTGTTCCTGGACCACGTTTGTTGCTAATATGGTTTGCAGGATTCAGGAGAATGTTGGTCGACATAACTGGTATCATGTTCGATCGGAAGATAACCCCGCCGATTTGGGTAGTCGTGGTATTTCTCCCTCAGAATTATCTGATAGTTCACTTTGGTGGCATGGGCCACCATGGCTTGGTGAAAGTAAATCGCAATGGAACATCACGGATCTTTCTCATCTTGACACTGATATTGAGGTCGTGTAGTTAAAGTTTATGCTTCGTTTTTACGGAAAAAAATGGTAGTGATATTTATGTTGATATTTTGAAGGACTATTCTCGTTTTGATAAGGCTCTTCGCGTAATATCTTATGTATTACGATTCTTTTACAACATTCACCCGAATCATAAGTCGGGTCGTCGCTTTTATTCGAATAAGACTCTTTTGTGTAACGAATTGAATCGAACTAAATTACACTTGGCCAAAGGTGCTCAAAAACAGCACATTCCGAAGGAGTATCGTTGTCTTTTGGATAGGGAACCTTTACCTCCGAAAAGTAGTCTTGTTACTTTGAACCCTTTTCTGGATAAGGATGGCGTTATGAGGTTGAATGGTCGTTTGGTAAAATCGCCTTCGCTCACATATACCGAACAACACCCAATTATTTTACCATACTCAAGCAGATTTACGCTAATCTTGACTGAGTTTATTCATTTAATTTCCATTCACGGTGGAAATCAATTAATGCTGCGAATTCTTCGGATCGAATATTGGGTACCTAGACTTAAATCTAAAACTCGCGCCGTTATTAGCCGCTGCAAGCGTTGTGTTCTTGACAGGAAACGTTCTTGCAGTTAAATTATGGCCGCTCTTCCGCCGGAGAGGACCCTTCTTGATAGGCCTTTTACTACCACAGGCGTTGATTTTGCTGGACCTTTTGATATTAAAAGTTTTACGGGTCGAGCTTGCAAGATTACTAAAGGCTACGTGTTTGTTTGCTTTTCTACGAAGGCAATACATTTAGAAGCGACATCTGATTTGTCAACTGCTACTTTTTTGTCTGCTTTTCAACGGCTTATTTCGCGATGAGGTTGCCCTAGTACAATATTTTCGGACAACGCCACAAACTTTGTGGGTGCGTCGCGTGAATTGGAAAGAGATTTTAGGACTTTTGTTCGGGAAAGTCAAAACACTGTATGCTCATCATACGGCATTCAAGGCCTTTCTTGGCGTTTTATTCCAGTGGGCTCTCCTCATATGGGTGGACTTTGGGAAGCCGGTGTGAAGAGTTTTAAACTTCACTTTCGAAAAGAGGCACAGTCCTTTAAGTATACTTTTGAGGAACTTTCGACTATTCTTTCTAGAATAGATGTCTGATAGTCCACAGGAACCAATTGCGCTGACCCCTGGTCACTTTGTAATCGGTTCTCCGATATTAGCTCCACCGGAGCCTGCAGTACTTGATTCCCCAATCAGTTTGGTTCATCGCTTCCAGAAGATGAAGGCTATTTCTCAACATTTCTGCCGTCGGTTGAAGGAGGAATATTTAATGAGCTTACACAAACGGTATAAATGGAAAAACGCTAACGCGAGATTCAGGAAAATGATTTGGTCGTGATCCGGCACGAGCAGCTTCCTCCAACTTCCTGGCCAAACTTCCTGGTCAAAATTTATTCGGGAAGTGACGGTCATATTAGAGTCGTTGATGTACGGACCGCGAACGGGGTTGTAAGGCGACATATCGCAAAACTGGTCATGCTGACCAATTAAATCTATTTTCTCGAATAACACTTTATATCTCCTAACATAGCATAATGGAATCCTTAAAAACTCTTTTTGATGACGCTTTGTTGGATGATTATGAGGAAGCCATGGATATTGTAGATCCTATTTCTGCAGAGGCACCTTTTTGGCAGATCTGAATGCAGAACCTGATCCATCTCCCGCATCAGCTCCAACGAACGTTCAGGGTCCTATTGCTAACCAGCACCTACAGCTTTACCAGCTGTCGTGCCACCTATTCATGTGGTTTCACCTCCTTCTGAGGTACCTACTCCGGTTGCGGTGCCTACTTTAGACGAAGTAACCGCTAAATCTTCCACACTCAAATCATCATCGGCTTCTACTGGAGACCCGGCCTCGAATACGTCCGCAAAGAAAATGGAAGTCAAAAGTCTTCAATGTCGAGTTTGTAGTGGTAGACACCCATTGCGGTCTTGTTCTACCTTTCGGAAGGCAAGTCACGCACGAAAGCTTCGCTTTGTGCTTCTTCACCACTACTGCTCCCGTTGTTTGCTAAAAACTGTCCGAGTTCGGCTAAATGCCGCCATTGTAATTGAAATCACAATTCGATTTTGCATGCTCCTTGTTCTTCCAAATCTGGTCCTAAAACCAAACGATCTGTTCAAACTTCTTCGTCCAGGAAGACTGCCTCAGACCAGCCTAAAACCACTGTTGTGGCACAGCACACCTCTCCGTCCGTGTCTGGAATTTGTTCGTTGCCCATTCGACATATTGTCACGTTTTCGCCTACTATTGTGGCTCAACTATATTTATCGTGCGGCACTGGACCCGTGTTGTAACGCTAGTTACATTTGCGAAACCTTGGTTCAAAACCTGAGGTTACCAGTGTCCAATATGGATGGCATCAAATACTGCCGTTTAACGGTCGGGTCGTCCTACGATGCTTCTCAGCAAATTAGCTTTACTGCAAAGGTGACGAAAATGGTAGGTGTTAAAACTCCTTCGGAGACGGTTTCGGACACCGTCCGGGACAGCTTTGCTGGTTTTCAGCTGGCTGATCCTACTTTTAATGTTTCTGGGCGTGTAGCTATAGTTTTAGGACCTGAAGTTAGCCCTCAAGTGCTCAGGGGCAAAGTCTATTCGAGTCCGGGCCTTCCATTGGCTCAATGTACGATATTTGGGTGGGTCATCTCTGGCCAATCTCCAATTTAAAATATAGATCCATTTGGATCAACCCGGTCCCCTTTGGACTAAAGATCTTTCGGGATCAACCCTGGCCCCTTTCGGTCAACGATCCTTTGGATCAACAGACACCCCTTGTGTCACCACGGTCCCCTTTGGGCCAACGATCCTCTTGGATCATCGTAGTAGTTTTAAGTGTTTTTTGAAAAAAAAAGAAAAAAATGTATATAATAAACATATAACATAAATTAGACTCTTATTTTATATTTTTCCTTAAATGTAAATTATTAAGATTTGTTGCAACATGCCTATATGTTGCAAGGTGGCCGGCAATGTTAAAACCAAAACCTTTTATTTTGATTTATTCTATTTTGGTGCCCTTTTGGTACCACCTTCCCTATTTGGGTTAATACTACGTTAGGATCTATATTTTACTCCCCTCTTTTACAACATTGGTGGCAGTATTTACATAAATTCTAACTAGTAAAACCGTTAACGGTACTCCTTTTTTATATTGCTTCTTTTTTACTAGTTACAATCTTACTTGTCAACTATATACACCCGAAGCTCTTTGCAAAGGAAATATAATTTTTTATATAAATAAACTGAGACCTTTTCTCAATTTCTAAAAAACATATCTTTTGTCTTTTATTTCTTTGGGACCTTTTCATTGCTTTTCGGCAAACAATGATAAAACCATAAATGATTTGAATATACATGAATCTGCCATAACTAATGCTTTTTGAATAACATGGGACAAATAGATGTTTTTCTCTTCTCGTTTTCGTCGAAAACTAATATAGACGAAACAAAAAAAGATCCATTTTGTCGCTCTCGTCGTCAGTTTTTGATCCCCTTGGACTCTTTTCTTCTCTTATTTGTTCCGTTCGTTTACTAAATAATTTGTACAAATGTTTACTGGATGGCGTTCGATTATACAAATACTCAATAAACAGAAGTAAAAAGTTGAGAATAAAATGACAGTACGTTGTTGAGAGTTTGTTAATTTTTACTGAACAAATTTTTGCCAGCAAGAATTTTCATGCAGAAAAACATGATTGAAAAACATGTAATAAATTTTTGTTAATACAAATCAATATTGTAAAATGAATTATGGAAAAGATAAGAAAACCTTCTAAAATGTCTCTGCTTATTAAGAATCCTTTTTTTCGATATCGACCAGTTATGATAGGACTGTACGTGGTAATTTTGGGTAAAGTCTGGTAAAATGAGAATAAGCAAAAAATTCTTTCACAAAACGACATTTCATACCCAAAAATAAACGTAAAATTTATTCATAATTAATAAATATATTTGAATTGCAAATTTTAATTAAATTTAATTTGTTCACAAATGCAAATAGCTGATTAATAAGCAGCAGGTGATGATTTGACAGTTTAACCATTTTACCTAAACAAAAAGTACGGATAAGTTCTGGTAAAAAGAGAAACACAATTACTCTCTAATGAACGCTCTCATTTACCCAATTTTTGTTATAAGAAACGCTTTCTGGTAAGATTGGGTTCCCGCGGGTACCCGCGGTAACGTTCGTCAAACCCACCTAATTTATTTTTGCATTTGGTTTTACAATCAGCTGTTTATTAAACTTGGAAATTATTGAAAATTTTCCGTTTGCATACTTTTTTAAAAAAAATTCATTTTGAGAGCAAATTGTCTTACTCTCTGTAAGTTTTTTAATGAGTAATTCTTACTGTACTTGACTGAGAAGGGTAAATTATGGATTCTAAAATTAGGCTGGAACGAATCTATACCTCAAGAAATACATACTTCTTGAAAAAATTTGTCTCACATCTCAAAACTTTACCGATATTAAGAATTCCTCGCTATTGCATTACCTCTGGTTCAAATTCTGTTCAACTTCATCGCTTCTGCGATTCATCAATTTGTGCGTATGGGTGCTGTTTTTATCTCAGTGTAAAAACTGTGTCAGGCGATATTTCTGTTAAGCTTTTTACTGCTAAGTCGAGAGTTGCTCCTACAACATGGAAATCATTACCATAATTGGAACTATGCGCAGCTCAACTTTTGGCAAAATTGTACTCCAAAATTAAAAATCTTTTGCAGTTTCACAATCTAGAAATCGTTCTTTGGACAGATTCTCAACTGGTTCTTCACTGGCTCAAACAACATTATTCAACATTATCACCTTCCGTTGGCAACAGGGTATTCACTTGGAAATTTAAACCCCGCTGATATTGTCTCAACTGTTCAGGAACTTGCCTCATCAATCTGGTTGAATAGACCTGCCTTTCTAGCTCTCGATCGTACTCAGTGGCCTCTCTCGATTTTGATATCATATACAAAAAAAAACGTAAAACTCGTTTTGAATATTCTGCAGCAACACTTCCAAGAAGATATCATTCGTTTTTAACGAAAAAAGATCCTCAAGGTGCTTAAAAGTGTCCCCTTGAAAATTTTGTTTATTTCCCTCGCATTTTTGATTTTTGTTTTTGAATTAAACTATATTTCTTTTTATTATTATTATACCCTCCACCATATATGGTGAGGGTATATATCAGTTTGTCATTCCGTTTGTAACATGTCGAAATATAGGTTTAAGACCCCAAGTATATATATTCGTGATCCTTATGCAATTTTAAGTCGATTAAGCGATGTCCGTCTGTCTGTCTGTTGATCATGACGCGAAGACGCAAGCGGGGGTGCCTATTTTTACCCAGATTATTGAACATCCTCCCGAGCAGTTTGGTATTGAAAATGAGCAAAATCGGTCAGTTATGAGTGAAAATGTAAAGGTACCTCTAAATTTTCCATACAAATTGGTACAATTTTTCTGTATCTATTTTTTTCTGTTAAGTAAGTAAAAATTTTATTAAGTCTCTTCTTTTTCGATTACAATGATTGTCTTACATACTATGAGAATAATAACATTCTTAAAGCTATATGTGTCTTACTGTAATAACTAAGTTAACGTAAAACGCAACATTGCTAAAGTGAGATAGAATATGTAAAAAAAGTACAAAATTAAAAGTTTGAAAGGCTTTAGGCCTTTAAAGTCGCTAACAGAGCAGACGTCTGTAAATAATATTCGTTCAATATACTATTTATTTTAACTAAAATTAGACATGTCTAATAAAGTAAAAAAATACAACAACAATTTGCAATTGTGTTAAAAAATAGTTACGAATTCAAACATAACATTGTGACATGAAAAGTATTAAAGTGTGTACACACACATTGACACACTATGTCTATTCATATCCATTATTTCCCATTTCTATGGTAAAAATATATAATAAAGAGAATAAATATGCTATTAATTGTTGCAACATATAACTAAAAACCTATAAAAAATGCAATAATTTGAAAAAAACAAAATTGTTTATGTGGCAGCACTGCATACGCCGAATTTAATGTTTTTCAGCACTTTAGCAACTTTGAAAATGTTGCCCTCTCATTTAAAAATGTTGCCGCTGAACTCTGTACCATGTTGAATTTCTGGTAGAGCGTGAAAATACTATATAGAAAATTATATACGTTGTTGACATTCACATCAACATACATTTATTTTTAATTTTATTTTTTATTATTTTTAATGTTAATTAACTACATGGGTTTTATCGCTAACACAACATAGCTTTATTTTACCTTTTTTTGTTTATAAACAATTGCTGCCATATCATTATTTTATTTAGTTTACTTGAAGTTCAATCATCCCAAACAATTGTTAAGCATAATTTTATTTTTTGTCCATTGAAATGTTTGGTCAGCAATTATGCAAACAATTAATTGTGCAATAGTGGCATTCAACTATAATTAATGTATTAAATTTTAGTATATAAGAAAGAACAAAAATAAAGAAAGACGTTCAATTACTATAAGGCATTTAAGGTGTTTTATTGATTAAATCTGTTAGCGTTCTACAAGTTAAAGTGCTTGGAAGACAATTAAGGCAAATAATATCTCAGTTCAGATTTATGTGTTTGAACTGAATCATATTATAGCCGCAAGAAACAATTCTAGTACAATTATACATTGGTGACCCCAGAGTCTTTAGTTATTTCAAGTTTCCCCCCACCAGAGGTAAGGGACTTTTAACTCTAAAGGTGAAACGCGCAACAATCCTCAAACACCAAATACATTGGTGACCCCAGAGTCTTTAGTTATTTATAGTTTCCCCCCACCAGAGGTAAGGGACTTTTAACTCTAAAGGCGGAACGCGCAACAATCCTCAAAAACCAAAAACATTGGTGAACCCTTCAGAATTTTGAGCAAAGAAGCAAAAGCAATACAAACAGTAGTGCAAGAGCTACACAAAAAAAAAATTGAACAAAACAAACAACAGTAGCACAGGGATATAAAACAAAATGGCGTCATTAAACGATCTTGTAAAGATACAAAATGGAAAGGCGGAAGAAATAAATCGGGTGATTAGTACTATAAGGAAGACACCTATAGAAAGGAGATCCGTAGAATATTATGAAAGAAAATCTAAGGAGTTCGAAGAATTGTGGAAGAACTTCGAAAAGATAGACAATCGAATAAGAAGAGATTCGACAGTAAAGGAAGATCATCCATATTTTTTACAAAAACTATACGAAGAGACGGGTCAAAGGTTTAAAGAGGCTGATGACTACATCCAAAAACAAGTTCAAATTATAAAGGAACATCAAAGATGCAAGCAACTCAGGTATCACTGGAAAACAGGCATCGGAGACAACAATGAAGAATTTGATAAACATACAGAACGCCACCACATCCAAAATTATCAGCACATTGGACGATATGCTATCCATAGGTGTTGAGTATACAAGGCAGCAGATTGAGGTAAAACTAAAGGAAGTCGATTACAATATGAAAACTATACAGCAGTCGCAGGATAAGATTTTTACGGAGAATATCGAGCACGATATATACCAATTTCTGGCAAAACAAACAGAAATAACAGAGAAGATAATGCAAATTGAAGAAGCTAGTTTGATGCCAGAAGCTATTAACCAAGTAAGAATTAATCAAGATACCCACCCGCATCATCTTTCCAAAGTAACAATACCAAAATTCAATAGGGATTATCTGAGCTGGCAACCATTCTATGACATGTTCAATGAAATGATACACAAAAAGGCAATGCCAACCATACAAAAAATGTGGTTTCTAAAAACAAATGTAACAGGTGAGGCCGCAAGAGTAATACAAAATTTATCTCCAACAGAAACCAATTATGAGACGGCATGGAATACACTTCAAAACCGCTTTAACAATCCAAGAATTCTTACAAATAATATCATAAATAAATTGTTAGGCCAGCAAAAAATACCGGAAAATCGCTCTGCTGCAGCTATAAAAGGGCTGCATACGATACGACGCGCGAATCCATTGCAGCACTAAACAATTTGAATATCAATACATCGACTTGGGATCTAATAATAGTCAATATATTGATTAAAAAACTAGACCAGGAAACGCATGTACTGTATGAGCAGTCCATACAGCTTCCCAAATCTTTACCATCTTAAGAAGAGCTATTGGGTTTCCTAGAAACTAGATTCCAGTCACTAGAAGCAGTCGGTTGAATTCAAAACACGCCAAAAAAAAAGGTTTCAGCAGCAACCACGTCTCGAGATACATACTCATGCAAATTATGCGACAATGGAAATCATCAGTTGAATCATTGCAAACAATTTTTATCGAGGTCAGCGTCCAAGCGATTTAAATGGATTCAACAGCAGCAACTATGTGTCAACTGTTTCAAGCCTGGCCACATAGCAAGACATTGCACAACAAGTTGCTGAAGAAAATGTCGGAAAAGGCACAACACGCTAGTTCACCTGGAAATTTATCAACACAAACACTGCACCATCGACATCAAAAAAGGTGACCTCTGTGAGTCAACATCAACAGTAGCGTCGGCT
Source organism: Eustalomyia histrio (assembly GCA_949748255.1). Taxonomy (NCBI): domain Eukaryota; kingdom Metazoa; phylum Arthropoda; class Insecta; order Diptera; family Anthomyiidae; genus Eustalomyia; species Eustalomyia histrio. The sequence goes on from OX456523.1 coordinate 106,138,070, forward strand.
CATTTGGCTGGGGCCCGGGAAGGCTACGTCCTGCTAGCAACAGCACGCGTATAATCACTGCCAATAACGGGAAATCTGGTATTTTCAAGGCAATATTGGATTCAGGCTCACAAATCAACCTTGTGACAAACCGACTAGTAAATAAATTGTCCATCAAGCCCACAGAAATATCTCTATGCATCGAAGGTGTCGGCAGTCAATCACGCAGAACAAATCAACGCATCAACGTAGGGCTTCATTCCACCTCAACCAACTTCAGCACAAGACTAGAAGCATTTGTACTCCTCAACATTATTCCAATTCAACCTTCCGAGGAATTTAATTGCACATCCTGGCCAATTCCAGAAAATATACAATTAGCTGATCCTGAGTTTAACAAACCCAACAACATTAATATTTTCTTAGGCGCCGAATACTACATGATCTGATAATTTCCGGTAAAATTAAGTTGTCACCGGAACTACCAAGTTTAATAAATACAAGACTCGGTTGGATCGTTAGCGGAAGGCTAGGACAAGGCTCCATTCTATCAGCAACATGTGCAATAAATACTAAAGGCAGCCCAGACACAAACGAACTAATCGAGCGTTTTTGGAAAATAGATGATTTTGAGTCAAATGGCACTCTCACGGAGGGAGAAAAGCGATGCGAAACACACTTTATTCAAACCACAAGTAGTTTATGCAGCACAAGAAAGTTTGCATTTTCAAGATTTATAGCCCTGGAACATCGATTAGCAAGAAACCAAGACATCAAGGCTCAATATGTTGATTTTATGGACCAATATGAAAAGCTAGGCCACATGACTCGCATAGATACTGCTGAAGTAAATAACCCCCATTGCTACATCCCCCATCACTGTGTGCTGAAACCAGAAAGTAAGACCACGAAGCTTCGAGTTTTATTTTATGTGTCAGCAAAATCCTCGACAGGTCTCTCTCTTAACGATATACTAAGCATTGGCCCTCCAACTCAAGGAGATCTCTTTGGCATGCTGTTACGATTTCAATTACCCAGATTTGTTTTCTGCACCGATATCGAAAAAATGTATCGGCGAATTTTGGTTGATCCGGCTGATCGAAATATGCAACTCATATATTGGAGAAGGGATCCGACTGAGACAATGCAAACATACAAGCTTAATACGGTTACTCATGGAACGTCTGCAGCCCCATACTTAGCTACAAAATGCCTACAGCAGCTCGCAGACAAAAATATGGAGAAATATCCTCTGGGCGCTAAAAGTCTAAGATACGATTTTTACGTCGACGATGGCATGAGTGGCTCAGACAGTTTAATAACAGCAGTCGATATGAAAAAACAATTAAGTAGTTTGTTACAAGAGGCTGGGTTTAAACTGAGGAAATTGTGCGCAAACCATCCTCAGCTGCTGTCTGGAATACACCCTGATGACGTGGAGCTAAACCTAGACTTCGACGATCAAAACACAAAAATCTTGGGATTAACATGGAATCCCAAGGCAGACGTCTTCTGCATCAAGGCAGATATCCAAGAAACCCAGGGAATCACAAAGAGAACAGTAACATCAAACGTGGCACGGATATTTGACCCATTGGGCGTCGCTGGTCCCGTAGTAGTTGCCGCAAAAATATGTATCCAACAGCTATGGCAGCTAGAACTAGCATGGGATGACGTACTCCCAGAAGATCTTTATAACTATTGGTGGTCATTACGGCAAAACTTAAAACATATAAACAATTTAGCTACTAAGAGACATATTTTTGATGGCCAAGTCTCAAAAGACACGCAAATACACACTTTTGTAGATGCGTCAGAAAGAGCTTATGGGGCCGCAGTCTACATACGTTCCAAATTGAAGGATAATCGAGTCATAGATTGTTATGTTCCAAATTAAGAATCGCGCCCTTAAAGAAGATTAGAACTATGCGCTGCTCTCCTTGGGACCGAACTTACCAGGAGAGTAAAAAAGGAATTACGAGCTGAAAACAACCCAACATACCTATGGTCGGATTCAGAAATAGTTCTTCACTGGATTACATCGTCACTTCGCACATTCGTCGCCAATCGGGTAAGCAAGATTCAAGTGCAAACAACAAACATCCAGTGGAGACATGTTGGCTCGAAACAAAATCCAGATGATCTAATTTCTCGAGGTATAAGCCCAGAAAAACTGTCTCAATGCAACCTGTGGTTCGTCGGACCAATATTCCTACATGGCAGTGAAAAGGTGTGGGCTTAAGAATTTAATAAGTCTCAATCATCTCCTCATTCGGAAGAATTCAAACTAAAACCTGTAACGGCTCTATCTACCACTTCACCTGGATTGGAAGAGATAATCTACAAAATTAATAATCACGACTCATTCCGGACTCTTCAAAGGGTGGTAGCATATACACTTCGTTTCATCCAAAATGCTAAGACATCCAAAGCCGCCCGACAAATAAGCAAAACACTCACCGTTCACGAACTCACTTCAGCAACTAACCTAATCACCATGGCCATTCAGGCGTCAGAATTCAAAATTGAGCTCAACAAGTTAAGGAAATCGAAAAATCAAGTCAAATAAGTGGTTTATCTCCTTTTCTGGAAGAGAATGGCATTATAAGGGTAGGTGGAAGGCTGGAGGACTCCCGCCTCTCATACAACGCAAAACACCCAATACTCCTTCCATACAATGAACCGATCTCAAGGCTTATAATGAAGATGCTACACATCGACAACCACCACTGCGGACCACAAACGCTGTTAGATATCTCAAGACAGCAGTTTTGGATCATCAAAGGTAAGTCGGTAGCCAGAAGCATAGTCCAAAACTGTGTCCGATATACAAAATCAAGACCAATCCTAATGCAGCAAGTTATGGGAGACTTACCCGCCACTAGAGTGATTCCAACAAGGCCATTCATGATATCAGGTGTAGACTACTGTGGCCCACTCTGGGTGCACTACAAGTTAAGAGGCAAGAGGCCCCACAAGGTATACATAGAAGTCTTTATTTGTTTTTCAACGAAGGCAATACATTTAGAGGTAGTAAGCGACCTTACAACAAAAGCATTTATTGGGGCTCTCAAAAGATTTATTGCCCGCCGAGGACGATGCCAAACCATATACTCAGACAACGCTACAAATTTTGTAGGAGCACGAAACCAACTTAAAGAATTGAATAACGTCATATTATCTGAGCATTCGCAGGAAACAATCAAAAGATCTTGTAGCAACAGTGGCATCGAATTCAAGTTTATACCCCCAAGGGCACCACATTTCGGTGGATTATGGGAAGCAGCAGTGAAATCCGCTAAACAGTTGCTGCTTAGAAGTATGGCAACAGCTTCACTTTCATACGAAGAACTAGAAACTGTCATTGTCGAAATTGAGGCAATACTAAACTCGCGACCACTAATGCCTCTATCAAGTAATCCAAACGACTATGCAGCCTTAACTCCTGGTCATTTTTTGATCGGAGCACCACTTACGGCACAAATAGATTCAAGAGCACCCACCACTACCAACCCATCACTGTCAAAAGGGTGGAATCTTGTCTGCCAACTGAAACATGAATTTTGGAAACGCTGGTCATTGGAATACCTGCACCATCTCCAAGAGAAATGAAAATAGAAAACGTCATCCGAAAATGCAAGGGAAGGTAAATAAGTCATAATAAAGGAGGATAATCTATGCAATGGCCACTCGGCAGGATTCTTACAACTTATGAAGGAAACGATGGCAAGGTTCGAGTAGCAGACGTAAAAACAGCATCAGGAATAAAAAGACGGCCAATTCACAATTTAGCCCCACTACTACCCGAGGACGAATTAAAGGAAAATGAAGCATCCCACTCTACGCCACAATTGCCATCTGATGAAGCAGATATTCCACCAGTCAAAAGGGCCAGGACTAACAGTAACCCAATCCTTCTTACAACGATCATGAAATGTCAGATACCATTAAAAGGTCCAAGATCGAAACAGACTATCTTTTCCAGCTTCTAAAAAACCAAACGTCCATCATTGATTCTACTGTTAACATCCTTAAACAAGATGAGCTGAGCTTAATGCACAGAACCAATTAAGAGAAATTGTCAAAAATCTTAACGAAGCAACAAATGAAATAGCAAAGGAATCCGAACAAATCGGTCAAACACAACAAATGTCACTACTCGCCAACCAATTGACCTTAACCGCCTTAAACCTGCAAAGAATAGAAAGGGAAGTAATATACGTATTAACCGATGCTCATCATGGAAAAATTAGTCCGCTTCTATTAGCTCCTCATCAACTTAGGAATGAGTTAACCGTAATAAGGGCACATCTCCCAAGGCAACGTGCACTTCCTGTAGAAGACGATAATCTAATACAATTTTATAAGCTAATGAAGGCCAGTGGAGCGATAACAAAGAGCGAAGTTATCTTTGAAATTATGTTGCCACTTGTCGACCAGCAATTCCTAGAACTCTTCAGTGTAATTCCGGTTCCAACAATAAGAAACAACCTTCTAATATCTATCAACTCAAAGGAATCGTTTCTAGCAATTAATTCACACAGAGATGAATATATCCCCTTTTCAACTGAAGACGTTACCAGCTGCATAATGTCTAAACCCGATGAATACATATGTCAAAACAAGCAAGTCAAGTTCAAGGGGGACACACTTGCCAATTCCTGTGAAATAAACATTTTTAACAACCGGAACACAGCCAACTGCAAACTTATCTGAATTCCATCCAACACGACATGGACACATTTAGAAAATCCTAACAACTGGATTTTTGCTTCCCCCACAGAACTAGAAATATCAGCAGTCTGCGGCACAGAAACTTCACAACACCTTATAAGAGGCTTTGGCATAATGCAAATAGACCAAACTTGTATAATCAAAAACAACTTCATCACGATTCAAGGTCACTTTAGTGCGTCAAACAGTTTGCACACATCATACGTCCAACTTAAACACATCGACCCTATAAGCACACCACAGGAAATCAAACAAATTCTTAACACTACAGATAGCCAGTTTGAGACCCACCTTAATCAACTCAATAACCTGCAAAAACAACTTAATGAGTCAACAATTACACGTCTACCAGAGCTAATCAAGTCTAATAGCCAACATCATCATATAGTAAGCTATTCCGCACTTATAATTTCCTTGCTCATCGCGGTAGCCATAACACTAATTAAAAGAAGCTCAACGCATCAAGAAGGAATATGCCACAACTCCAACCAACCAACACGGCATCCAGTTCCATTACCCCGACCTGTCACAATTGACATCATAGACACCTAACCCACATGGGTTATCATCGACCAGTGGTCAACGCGGGGGAGAATGTTGACATTCACATCAACATACATTTATATTTTATTTTTTATTATTTTTAATGTTAATGAACTACATGGGTTTTATCGCTGACATAACATAGCTTTATTTTACCTTTTTTGTTTATAAACAATTGTTGACATAGCATTATTTTATTTTGTTTACTTGAAGTTCAATCATCCTAAACAATTGTTAAGCATAATTTTATTTTTTGTCCATTGAAATGTTTGGTCAGCAATTATGCAAACAATTAATTGTGCAATAGTGGCATTCAACTTTAATTAATGTATTAAATTTTAGTATATAAGAAAGAACAAAAATAAAGAAAGACGTTCAATTACTATGGCGCATCAGAAAGTGCCATGAGGCATATTCAGCTGCGGAGCTAGTCCCCATTAGCCGAAACAAAATTGAGTATTTGACAAAAACTATGCTTTAAAATGAGTTTTTTGTGCAGTCCATGGTTAAAACTACTAGTGAAAATGTAAAGGTACCTCTAAATTGTCCATACAAATTAAGTACAATTTCATAGTAGCGACTGGTACATAACATATTTTCTCATATTTTTTTCACCAGTCGCTTAGCAGTAAATATTTTGTATTCACCTCAAACATTTTTTCACCACTAAAATTTTTTTTCACCACAAAAAATTTTTTCACCTCAAATATTTTTTTTCACCTCTAAATATTTTTTTCACCAAAAAAGTTATTTTCACATTTAAAAAAGTTTTTTTCACCTACATAATTTTACTTCAAAAGTTTTCTTATATTATTTGTATCAAAAACAGTAGAGAACATCTTTTAAGGATATTGGTGGAGGGTATTCAAAGATTCGGCACAGACGAATTTAGCCTTTTTTACTTGTTTTTAATTGATATTATTATTATTGATTTTATTAAAACACATTATATTATTAACACTCACTTAAATATAAGGTAATGAATTTACACCAAATGAACTTAACCAATGTGTTTCAAATTTTCAAACGTAACGGAAAATCACTGTGGCAGCCCACCAACGTAAATTAACTAAACACAGCTTACCACGCTCAGCTGTGAATCAGCTGTTGTGGTGAAAACGATAAACAACCAAAAAAAAGATGGTTGATAACAAGGCGAGTGTGCGACATAACCAGGCAGTTGGCTCGCGGCGGTGACCGTGTACACATCATTTCGTTCCGTGCTATACGACTCGAACTTAAATAGAGGAGTGCCTACCATAGGTACCTCTACACTCTAGTGTTTTTTTGCTCTTATAAGAGGAGTGCCTACCAAAGGTCCCTCCGGTTGTGATGGCGATACTTTTGTGTTCGAAATTTTTTTTATTTGGTTTTATATCGTATTTGGGTTTTTCGCGTACTAACATATTTTTATGAGTGTGAAAATTATACTTTCAGTGATTCCAATTTAAAAAAAAAAAAAAAATTCAATCAAGTTAGTTTTTCATTTTTCTATAATTTTGGATACATTTTATTTTTGTGTCAGGAAGAAAGAAAATTTTTCAATTTATTAGTTGGTGGAATTTCAAATCAAAAGGAAGCTAGACAACGGAAAATAAAGGAATTATTTAATTCAATTTAAAAACTTTTTCCAATACAAATTGAAGAGACCGAAAATTATTTGAAATTATTAATTCTTTTGGTAAGTTTTGTATTTAATTAAAGTTTATAGTTGACCAAGGATTAATGTTTTCGAAATTTTTTTTAGGAATTGTTTTTTTTTCAATTATTTCTGAGAGTATTGTGACGTCTAGGAACTATCCCAATTTGGGGAGGATTTTACTTTATAGGTTGCGTATGCGAAGCAAACCTTCTACCCATTTATAACAACAACTATAATCTACCAATGTATGCAGATCATTATAATCATCTGTAAACGTGAGGCTATAAGAATTCGCAAAACATATTGCAAAAATCAATATCATATTATATAGGAACTTCTTTACTTCGAATCATCATTGCGGTCAAATACGGATGCGTAAAAATCATTGTCAGATATTGGCTATAAAAAATTAGATTGGGGTGACCATATCTAAGAAGTGTTTACATTATCTTCATTGTCGCGAGTGTTTTTGTTTATTAACTTTGAGATAAATTTATAAATAATGTTCCCAACGTGCTAGTTCTGATATTGTTTAACGTAAGAGAAATATAATTCTCTAATTTTAATTGTTTTTCTATTAACGTAAATAGTCTAGATTTTTAAATTTCTATTTGTGATTTTTTTTTGTTGTCTGGTCACCTAATTTGAATTTATCATTTAAAACAATACAAGCAAACGTCATTATCGCGTAATTACCTATTCAACTAAATTATATCCATTCCACCCTTTACATCCAATACTACAACCTAAACTTCATTAATTAGTTAAACTTCATATATCCAACAAAAACACATTTCACTCATTCATACATTTTAGGTCCATATCAAATTTGTTTTTTTTAGAAACATTTTCTTCTAAGAAATAAATTTTCCAAATTCTCTCACACACTCAATCAGAGACTTTTTCGTTTCTGAGCGAGTTACACTTACACTTACACAAACTAACATTCATACAAACTAGCTTACACCCTAAATAATTTGAATAAAACTTCCAGCCAATTATGTTCTTCGTCTACAAGCGCTTGGTGACAACGAGGGATATGCAAACGTAAGTTTATTCAAATTTTGTTCTTCATTTTTATACTCAATTAGATTATTTACCCTCATTTATACTCAATCAATTTTCATATCAAGGGCTAACAAATACTAATTATGAATATATATTAGCCATTCTTTTGAGTGACTTTTTCTTTAAATTTAATTATCCCATTTGAATTTTATACCCAACGGGGTTGCCATCAATATGTTATGTGATACCTTTGCATGATTATAATTTTTTTTTAATTTGCATAAATTCAATTTATTCATTAAAATATTTTTATATTAGCCAAATTCATTTAATGCATTATGCAATAAATTTTTGTTTGTTTTTTTTTCATGACAATTCATTATATTAACTTATACAATTATTTTTTTTAGCCATTATTTGAGTTTTTATTTCATCAAAAGATTTACTGATACGTTTACATTAAATTTTAATGGTAGTTTGCAAGTTAGTTTTTTTTTCTTTTGATTCATTACACTGTTTACTATTTATCGTCAATTTAAAATTTTGTTTTTGCTTTTACGGTACTTGACCAATTGTTGATAAATTCAATCAAATTTTTTTTACAATTTTAAGAAATATTTAATTAAATTTTATTTAAATTAAAATCCTTCAAAAGGGTGACCAACTTTAGTTCAAATTTTGTTTTATATAATGAATTATGCTGTTTATAAATAAATTGTTTTGGTGTTATTACTAATATGGAATGTTGAATTGAATTGTTTTCATTACAAAAGGTGAAGTCCTAGGTATATGAGTATGTAGGCATTTAGTGTTTTATTTTTTTGGGGCTGACAACAAAATCTATATTTGTCAGCAAGGAGGGTGGGTAATGAAGGTGTGGCAACTTCCATCTTTAGCTACACGTCGATCATCAACATCAATAATAATTTTATTTTCCCTGTTCATATTTATCGCTTTGTTTTATTTTGTAACCGTTAGAATGCTACCTTGAAACTAATATCCCATGTAACCGATTCGAATATACTATTTCTGGGAACTAAACACACCCCCCCCCAACGACGAGCACAGCCGGAACAATAGGTAGCGATGTTCCCCAAATGGATAGACCATGAAAATAAAGAATCGTTACAGAGATATTTGGCGCCCAACGTGGGGCCTCAGTTGTCGTAAGTTTTTGAATTTTCTTGTGCTATTTCATCTAGAAACTGAGGGCCTTGTGAATCTACAGTGTGTGGTGATATATATGTGGACATTTCTATTTTATTTTATTTAAAATTATTTTATTTTATGTGTCGATATAATCGTTGGTTCGGATCTGATAGTTAATCGTTTAAATGGTTCTATTCCCGAAATTGACATTATTTTGATGCAAATTCTTTATCAGGGTTTGGGTTCGAATTTGAGAGGTTGTATTGACTACTAGTCTGTATCGGTACAATACTCATTCGACTCTTATCTATTTTCTAATTCTTTGTATTTTGTTTAACTTATTCTTCTATCTTCAAAATTGTTTATGTGGTTTGATTTACTTTTGTTTGGAATAAAAGTAACTTGATTTAGAATCGAGATCTTTCCTACAATAGTTATCAGATTTTTATTTATTTTCTCATATTTGTACCTGGAATTGTTCATGCTGATTTATATCGGAAATTTTAGACAGATATGAGAAGTTATATTTTTCTTCAAATTTTTTTGTTGATGATTGATCGATTATTTACATTATTTTTGTTTTTATTTTATTATTTTGTTCGATATTCATATACCAAAAGACTTCACCGAGTAGTAATAATATTGATATTGAGATTTTTAGGAGAATTGTTGACAATAAGTTCCATTGATAGTTTTTGTTAGATTTTACTGAAATATTGAAAAAAAAAAATATAGTAAATTGTTTTGTTTACCTAGCGGTTATATAATATTTGTTAAAAATGCCTATAGTTAGAAGTAATGAGAATATTCCGGCATTGGTAGGACCGCAAGATGGTAATTCGAATTTTGTTGAGGAAAGAGGTGATGTTGGGGTTGCAGACACTCCATCAAACAGAGTAGGTAGACCCAGGACACGTTTACAGACTCGAAAGGATGCTGAAAATTCTGCAAGTGTTGATGACTGTCGAGTACGTCAAATAGTACAGGATTCTTTAAAAGATTTTAGAGAAGATGTTAGCAATATGATCGCAAGCGGTTTTCGGGATTTACATATTGGAAATTCTAGACATATAGAGCAAAATGGTCATTTGGAAAGAACAAATCGTGATGACATTTCCCGTATTGAACATAACATACGGGCGGATAATGTTTCTCAGGATAGACGAAATAACCAGATAGAACGTAACAATAATGATCGTCATGACCGATCAGGGCAAAGTGTTGATTCACGTAATAGAATAGGTCGTGGTTATCCAAATACAGATGGCGAAATTGAAAGAAATTCGGAAAGGATTTTAAATATAGTGCGGAATTGGAAAATACGATTTTCAGGCAATACCTCGGATATTGCTGTCGACGAGTTCATATATCGCGTAAACACATTAGCTATTACTAATCTACGAGGAGATTTTAGACTGTTGTGCGAACATGCACACCTTCTTTTTGAAGGAAAGGCTTTGACATGGTATTGGCGGTTTCACAAAAGTAGTTATGACAGGGACTGGGATAGTTTGTGTGATTCATTGAAACGCCAGTACAAAGATTATAATACGGATTTTGACATCAAAAACGAAATAAGCCGTCGGAAACAAAGACCTAACGAGTCATTCGATGAATATTATGAGACGATATTGGCATTATGCGACGAACTAAGGACACCATTATCAGATTGTGAATTATGTGAGATAATTCAGCGAAATTTAAAACCCGATGTTAGGCATGAACTTCTCCATCTTGACATAAATCGAGTTGCGGACTTGAGGCGTGCGGTAAGACGACATGAAAAGTTTATAAAAGATGTGTCGATGGCAAATGTTAATAAACGGCCGTATTTGAAAGGTCAAGTGTTGGAATTGGCTAGCAAAGTTTCTCGAACGGAAGTGGAAGAAAATCCAGATTCGGAAGACCCGGAAATTTGTGTAGTGGTACGTTCTGGAAAATGCTGGAATTGTGACCAAGCCGGCCACACTTTCATGGATTGTGTAGAACCTCGTACAGTATTCTGCTACGGATGCGGATTAAAGAATACTTATAGACCACAATGTGTTAAATGTTGCCAGGAGCGGGGAAACTTCAACACGGGTGTCCGAACGATAAAGAACGGACATCCGAAAACATAAACTTAGATAATATTGAACCTGATGTGACTAATCAACCGGATGTGACCAATAAACCTGAAATAGTGAATATTCACCCTTTACAAAGACCCTACCTTACTCGTCTTGAAGAATATAACCGGAAAAGAGCTAGGATTTTTAATGATACTGAACCTGACCTAAAACCTACCAGATCATTAAAAAGAATTCGCGAATTCTATAATTGGAGGAAAAGGTTAAGAAAATGTGTTGTTTCGTCATTGATAAACAAGAATAACGACAACAGGCCATACATTTTATTAAAAATAGGAGATAAAAAGCATTTAGCACTAATGGACAGTGGTGCCAACGTAAGTGTAATTGGAGGAGCTATGTATCAAAATATAATTGATTCTAAGAATTTTAAACGTGGTCTGGGAAATGTTAAAACAGCGGATGGACAAAAACAGCGTATAATGGGATCAGTAAAATTGGAAATAGATTACAATGAAATAAACAAAGACTTTGAATTTTTATTAATTCCATCTATAAAACAGGATATGGTTTGCGGGATGGATTTTTGGAAGGAATTCGGAATTCAAATATCGGTAAACACAATAAGTGAGATGCTGTTGGAAGAAGAGTCAAATATGATACCATTAAATCCAATTCAGAAACAACAACTACATAATATAATTAATTATTTTCCAAACTCGGAACGAGATGGACTAGGAAGTACGAAATTATTAGAACATACCATTAATACGGGTCAGGCTGATCCAATAAAGCAGAGATATTATCCTATCTCTCCGGCTAGGGAAAAACTTTTGTGTGAGGAGATTGACAGGATGTTAAAGTTAGGAGTTATAGAGGAGTGTCCGAATTCACCGTGGTCATCCCCTGGTGTTTTGATTGTTAAACCAGGAAAGGTTCGTTTTTGCTTGGACAGTCGAAAATTAAATTCCGTAACGACCAAGGATGCATATCCAATACCTAACATAGACGGACTTATTTCAATGCTTCCTCCAGTTTACTTTATTTCCAAAGTGGATTTAAAAGATGCATTTTGGCAAATTAAACTGGACGAATCCTCAAGACCAAAGACAGCTTTCACGATCCCTAATCGGCCATTGTATCAATTTACACGAATGCCGTTTGGATTGTGCAATGCACCGCAAACTATGTGCAGACTTATGGACCAAGTTATTCCGTATTATTTAAAAACAAACGTATTTGTATACCTTGACGACTTACTGATTATTTCTAAAGATTTTGATGAACATTTAAAACATTTACAAGAGGTGGCCACACAACTTCGGAAAGCTAATCTGACAATTAACGTAGAGAAGAGCAGTTTTGCAATTAAACAAGTTCAATATTTGGGTTATATCGTAGGCCAAGGAGCTCTTAAAATTGATCCTGAAAAGGTCAGGGCGATTTCAGAATTTCCAGTACCTAAAACATTAAGACAGCTGCGACAATTTCTTGGAATGTCGGGGTGGTATCGCAGATTTATTGACGATTATGCTACGGTAACTTTCCCTATGACAGAATTACTGTCTAAACGTAAAACTTTTTTGTGGACAGATGAGGCGAAAAAATTAACTTCAGCACCTGTATTGGTTCACGCAAACTTCGATAAACCGTTTATCCTGCAGTGTGACGCAAGTACATTTGGAATTGGTGCAGTTTTAGCTCAACTTGACAACGATGGCAGCGAACGGCCGATGGCGTACGTGTCGCAAAAGCTAAATAAGGCACAACGAAACTATTCTATTACGGAATTAGAATGTTTGGCTGTTATACTCGCAATTAGAAAATTTAGAGCCTATATAGAGGGGCAAGAGTTTAAAGTTATTACCGATCACGCCAGTCTAAAATGGCTAATGAGACAGAAGGACCTTTCGGGACGGTTGGCCAGATGGGCAATGAAATTACAAGGGTTTGACTTTTCAATTAAGCACCGCAGGGGTAAGGACAACATTGTACCCGATGCGTTATCAAGAGCGTTTGAAGAGGAAACAAATATGGAGGAAATAGATTTACTGGTATTACCAACCATTAACCTAAACTCTACAGCATTTGATACGCCTGAATATTCCACTCTGAGGGAGAATTTTTCAAAAGCTGAATTACCTGATTATAGAGTGGTGGATAAATATATTTACAAGAACGAATTTTGCATCTGGAAATCTGGATGAATCAGATTCCTGGAAGTTGCTTGTACCAATGGAACTACGTAAAGATGTTATATATGCGGCTCATGATGTTCCAAACGCTGCGCATGGCGGAATAGCCAAAACGGTTCAACGGGTACGAGAATTTTTCTTTTGGCCTAAGCTAGTATCTGACATTAAAGAATATGTGCAAAATTGTGAATTATGTAAAACGTCTAAGACACCCACGTCTTCTCTAAAACCACCAATGGGAAAAATGGTAGAAACAGAAAGGCCATTTCAAAGGCTATATTTGGATCTAATTGGTCCCTTTCCACGTACTAGAAATGGGAATATCGGAATCTTCATTATTTTAGATCATTTCACCAAATTCACTATCTTAAAGCCTTTAAAGAAATTTGTAACTAAGCCTATAACAGATTACTTGAAAACCGAAATATTTGGGTGTTATGGGGTTCCGGAAGTAATAGTTTCGGACAACGGTAGCCAATTTAAGTCCAAAGAATTTAAAGCGTTAATGGATAAATTTGGAATTAAACATCAGTTAACAGCTGTTCACAGTCCGCAGTCGAATGCGAGTGAGAGGGTCAACAGATCCATCAATGAGGCTCTCCGCTCGTATATACGTAATGATCAACGTAAGTGGGATGAATATTTAGCCAGTATAAATTGCGCAATAAGAAGTAGTATTCATCAGACAACTGGCAGAACACCATACGAACTCGTATTTGGCCAAACAATGATAAACCATGGACAAGACTACAACGTTATAAGAAACTTGAAACTTTTATCTGAAAATGATACACAATTGGAACGCCAAGATGAATTCTCGCTTCTGAGGGATTCTATTAGAAAGAAAATAAAAGCCGCATATGATAGAAATGTTAAATCATATAATTTGAGAACTCGGACTAGAGAATTTAATATTGGTCAAGAGGTGATTCACAGAAATTTTGTACAAAGTTCACTGGTGAACCGATTTAATGCGAAACTTGCACCCACTGGCATAAAGGCTGTAGTAAAGAGGAAAATTGGTAATGTTAACTACGAGCTGCAAGATGTCAAAGGGGGCCATATTGGTATATTTCATATTAAGGACATATGGATTTAGAATGATTTTTATTATACCCACAACATTGTAAAAATATTGACGCCTTTTTCAGATAAAGTTATACAGCATGCTTTTCTCTTCATCTGTTTTGTGATGGCGATACTTTTGTGTTCGAAATTTTTTTTATTTGGTTTTATATCGTATTTGGGTTTTTAGCGTACTAACATATTTTTATGAGTGTGAAAATTATACTTTCAGTGATTCCAATTTAAAAAAAAAAAAAAAAAAAATTCAATCAAGTTAGTTTTTCATTTTTCTATAATTTGGATACATTTTATTTTTGTTGGTGGAATTTCAAATCAAAAGGAAGCTAGACAACGGAAAATAAAGGAATTATTTAATTCAATTTAAAAACTTTTTCCAATACAAATTGAAGAGACCGAAAATTATTTGAAATTATTAATTCTTTTGGTAAGTTTTGTATTTAATTAAAGTTTATAGTTGACCAAGGATTAATGTTTTCGAAATTTTTTTTAGGAATTGTTTTTTTTTCAATTATTTCTGAGAGTGTTGTGAAGTCTAGGAACTATCCCAATTTGGGGAGGATTTTACTTTATAGGTTGCGTATGCGAAGCAAACCTTCTACCCATTTATAACAACAACTATAATCTACCAATGTATGCAGATCATTATAATCATCTGTAAACGTGAGGCTATAAGAATTCGCAAAACATATTGCAAAAATCAATATCATATTATATAGGAACTTCTTTACTTCGAATCATCATTGCGGTCAAATACGGATGCGTAAAAATCATTGTCAGATATTGGCTATAAAAAATTAGATTGGGGTGACCATATCTAAGAAGTGTTTACATTATCTTCATTGTCGCGAGTGTTTTTGTTTATTAACTTTGAGATAAATTTATAAATAATGTTCCCAACGTGCTAGTTCTGATATTGTTTAACGTAAGAGAAATATAATTCTCTAATTTTAATTGTTTTTCTATTAACGTAAATAGTCTAGATTTTTAAATTTCTATTTGTGATTTTTTTTTGTTGTCTGGTCACCTAATTTGAATTTATCATTTAAAACAATACAAGCAAACGTCATTATCGCGTAATTACCTATTCAACTAAATTATATCCATTACACCCTTTACATCCAATACTACAACCTAAACTTCATTAATTAGTTAAACTTCATATATCCAACAAAAACACATTTCACTCATTCATACATTTTAGGTCCATATCAAATTTGTTTTTTTTAGAAACATTTTCTTCTAAGAAATAAATTTTCCAAATTCTCTCACACACTCAATCAGAGACTTTTTCGTTTCTGAGCGAGTTACACTTACACTTACACAAACTAACATTCATACAAACTAGCTTACACCCTAAATAATTTGAATAAAACTTCCAGCCAATTATGTTCTTCGTCTACAAGCGCTTGGTGACAACGAGGGATATGCAAACGTAAGTTTATTCAAATTTTGTTCTTCATTTTTATACTCAATTAGATTATTTACCCTCATTTATACTCAATCAATTTTCATATCAAGGGCTAACAAATACTAATTATGAATATATATTAGCCATTCTTTTGAGTGACTTTTTCTTTAAATTTAATTATCCCATTTGAATTTTATACCCAACGGGGTTGCCATCAATATGTTATGTGATACCTTTGCATGATTATAATTTTTTTTTAATTTGCATAAATTCAATTTATTCATTAAAATATTTTTATATTAGCCAAATTCATTTAATGCATTATGCAATAAATTTTTGTTTGTTTTTTTTTTCATGACAATTCATTATATTAACTTATACAATTATTTTTTTTAGCCATTATTTGAGTTTTTATTTCATCAAAAGATTTACTGATACGTTTACATTAAATTTTAATGGTAGTTTGCAAGTTAGTTTTTTTTTCTTTTGATTCATTACACTGTTTACTATTTATCGTCAATTTAAAATTTTGTTTTTGCTTTTACGGTACTTGACCAATTGTTGATAAATTCAATCAATTTTTTTTTACAATTTTAAGAAATATTTAATTAAATTTTATTTAAATTAAAATCCTTCAAAAGGGTGACCAACTTTAGTTCAAATTTTGTTTTATATAATGAATTATGCTGTTTATAAATAAATTGTTTTGGTGTTATTACTAATATGGAATGTTGAATTGAATTGTTTTCATTACAAAAGGTGAAGTCCTAGGTATATGAGTATGTAGGCATTTAGTGTTTTATTTTTTTGGGGCTGACAACAAAATCTATATTTGTCAGCAAGGAGGGTGGGTAATGAAGGTGTGGCAACTTCCATCTTTAGCTACACGTCGATCATCAACATCAATAATAATTTTATTTTCCCTGTTCATATTTATCGCTTTGTTTTATTTTGTAACCGTTAGAATGCTACCTTGAAACTAATATCCCATGTAACCGATTCGAATATACTATTTCTGGGAACTAAACACACCCCCCCCCAACGACGAGCACAGCCGGAACAATAGGTAGCGATGTTCCCCAAATGGATAGACCATGAAAATAAAGAATCGTTACACGGTATTCCAAGGGTCGTTCTCTGATAAGAGGAGTGCCTACGGAATGTCCCTCCGAAATCCAAAAGTGTTGTTCTCCGATAAGAGGGGTAACTACCGAAGGTCCCTCCGATATTCAAAAGTGTCCTTTTCTGATAAGAGGAGTGCCTACCGAAGGTCCCTCCGGAATTCAAAAGTATTGTTCTCTGATAAGAGGGGTGCCTACCGAAGGTCCCTCTGATATTTAAAAGTGTCGTTCTCTGATAGGAGGAGTGACGTTCTCTAATAAGAGGAGTGCCTACCAAAGGTCCCTCCGGTATTCAATGTGTTATTCTCTGATAAGAGGAGTGCCTACCGAAGGTCCCTATGTTACTATCAAGTGTTTTCTTTCCCTCAATTGCCGCACACCGATAGGAGGACTGCCTACCGAAGGTCCCTGTCCTTTTTTTGTGAGATAGTTGGCCAGAGCCGACCACAACTCAGCCCACAACAGGTCGGACCACCGGCAGGATTAATTTAAGCTAAGTATTTTTTTGGAAAATCTATAATAGATCTTAGGCTAAGTCCGAAATCAATAAACTTGAATTATAATTAATGTTCTTTTGTCTTTCGAAATCCCAGTGAATTATAAATTTCTTAAACGACTCTAACGCCCGCGAGCAATACCCTAGCTAAAGGAGGAAAACTTGTTGTTACAGTGGCGCCCGTGCAGGGACTTTGAGAGCAAAATAAACACCCTTCTGGGAACGGGAAATAATTTGTGTAATTGCCGCAAGCCGGGATTAAAATTTGTCCGTAGGGGAGAGGGACCACCTTGGATGTAGGGGTAAGCCCGAACCCCGTACAACCGATGAATCGGATGGTAACCCTATTGGGGCGATAAAACTCGAAGCCGCTGGGCCGCTACGCCATCGGGTAACGGTAGTAAGGATCACGTCACTACCTTTGAACTGTCCTTCTGTGTATCATCATTCAACCAGCCAGTCAGTCCGCGACCACCGACGCTATCGCAAGCAATCTCGGGTAAAAGAAGAAGAATAAAAAGTGAAGAGTAATTTTGGACACAAGACGTTAGCCAAGATAATAGTGGTGTCTTTTGGGAAAATAGGCAGATCGGAATTTGGTTTTCCTTTTCCTTGAATTAAATTTCTTTGTCTTTGACATTTTCCGCCGATGAACGGAAGGTAGAGAAATGAGTACAAAGCGGGTATCATGGGCATACGGGCTTTGTAAAGAAGAACTCGTAACATATCTATCGGACGTCGGAATCGAGACTGCGGGAAGCGTAGAGGAACTTCGTAAACGCTATGCTGAATTTTTGGGAAGAGAGCACAAATCTGATATACTGGCAAGCCTCCTACAACAACAGGCCAAACAAGAATCCTTGTCTTCTGCTCCTGACCACAAGGGCATCTCACCACGGAAGCCGCCCACCCTAGCCGTATCATCGGGGGGGGGGGGCTAAAAATATAACAGGGAAAACTATCCAGGAGGCAGCGATTATAACGGAGCCTGTTCAGCAATCTTTAACGACGTCAACAACACAGGGGGAACTCAAATCGACGGCTGACCAAGTACGTAAATGGGGCATCAAATATGGAGCGAGAACCTCTCGAACTAGTGGAGAGGATCGAAGAATTAGCCACAATGTATTCGATCGACAGGGACACGATGCCCCAGATGATGTGCGAAATCCTCACTGGAAAAGCTTAATCTGGTTCCGCAACAATCACCGCCACTTGCAAACATGGACGGGTTTTAAGAAGGATTTCATCAATTTTTTTTCTCCCACCCAGATACTTCGACCGCCTAGAAGATGAAATCCGGAACCGACACCAGAAACCAAAGGAATCATATAGAAACTACATGCTATCCATGCAAAACCTCATGAAGCACACAAGCTACTCAGAGTCTCAGAAAATGGAGCGAACATTCAGAAATTCTCGTCCCGAATATCTGTGGTATATCCGAAGAAAGGATTTTACAACTTTGGGCGAACTGCTAGAGTTGGCCGAGGATCTTGAATGTATCCGACTATGCCCCAACACCGTCGGGAGCAGCATAGACTAGTGGACCAGGAAAAACAGCTCGGGGAAGGGAACGACCGAAAATAAATCCACGAACTGCTTGCCGACGATGTGGTCAAAACGGCCACGTCATGGTAGAGTACCGAAACAACTCAACTCTGTTTTGTTGGGACTGCGGACGGCGGGGCTTCCGCACCATAGATTGTTGTCGGCAACGGGCGGGAAACGAGCGCCAGACTCGCACAACACGGGGGGATGCGGGTCTCTCCAGAAATCACCCTCAACATTTAAAACTGCTCTCCAGATAAAGTATGCTCAACCGTGCCCAGGGTTCGTTAACAGAAATTTATTTCTTTGTTCGGGGTGGATAAAAAAACGAGGTTTTGTTCTTTTAAACGTTATAAAATTTACAATTCTTTATTAGATCATTTCATTATGACACAATTTTCCTTTTGTTTTACACGAGTATACGACACGGCGTTGACAATATAATTTACACATCGACGAATCACGAAATATGGCATACAACCATCCTAACAATTTTGCGGCATACAACCACTCTCTAAATTTGGCATACAACCAACCTAATAATTTTAGCGTCATACAACCACTCTAACCACTACGACCTACTTTGGCAAGACCACCAACCTGAATGCCTGATTTTCTGTTCTCATTTGCTATTTATACCTGATGAACGATCACTGACAAGCACAAAACACAAACATACACATTACATTTATTGCCTGTTAGACACATCTGTTGTCAATATCAACAGCTGTGTCACTTCAGAGTTGTAGTTAACAACACAGGGTTGGTATCGATATGCATCTGGTTAACAACAGATGGCTCTAATGTTATTGGCATTAATGGACAATAAACTTAGACGAAACATTTTCAATAACAAAACAAACATAATTTAATAGATAATAATAATAATAATAAAAAAAAATAAATAAATAATAAATGTTGGGCACAAAACCACGTAAGGACTTTGTGCCTCACAGCTTTATCAGCGAAACCTTGGCGAGCCGAAGGATCACGCCGGCAGATCGAGAGCGCAATGGAGATCGAAGTGGAATTTGAAAACACATGTCTGTTGACGAGGTTTTTAATTATGCCCAACGCTACCGAAGAGGCCATTGTGGGACTAAAATTCCTTGAAAGTTGCGACACCATGTTTATATGCGCCAGACTCTCGTGTCAATTCCACCCCACCAACCGAAACATCAGGGTAACCAGCGACAAGGAAGCCCATCGACATTTAAGCACCACAGCTCGTTGCCCAGACACACCTACCTACGGGGATCGGACGCCCTTGCCAGTCTACGCCAACTTTACACCACCTAGTGTGTTGATGGGTGCGGAAGAGAATCCAGGAGAACCAGAAGTGGTAAGTAACAATTTCGGGAGTTATAGCGGGTGTCAACAGCGGCCAAACATAGGATTATAATGAAAGATAACCGCCCGTTCTAACTGCGTTACGCACCCCGAAATCCAGCCATGCAAGCAATTATAGATTCCAAAATCAATGAACTCCTCACGAGTGGTTATATTGAGCCATCCAGAAGCCATTATAGCTCACCCATCACACTGGTCCAAAAGAAGAACGATACCTGAAGACTGTATGGATTTCCGACATTTGAATAGCCGATCCGAACCAGACGCCTATCCACGGGAGGTCCGGCGGTTTTTGCGAATAGCCTCCTTGTACCGGCGGTTTGTGCCCGACTTTTCATATATTGCCCAACCTTTGACATCCCTTTTGAAGAAAAGCAAGCACTGAAAGTGTACTGAGGAACAACAGACGGCATTCGAGTACCTAAGAGCCAAACTAACGGAAGCCCCAGTTCTCGCCTGTCCCGATTTTTCACAAACATTTGTCCTCCAGACGGACGCAAGCAACCATGGCTTGGGGGCAGTATTGACTCAGTCACTGGATGGCACCGAACGTGTAATAGCATATGCCAGCCGAAGTCTCAACTTGGCCGAAAGGAACTACTCTGCCACGGAGAAGAAATGCCTGGCCATCGTCTGGGGAATACGGAATATGCAAACGTATTTAGAAGGATATTGCTTCTACGTAATCACGGATCACCTATCACTTAAATGGCTTTACTCCATCGACAATCCAAACGGGTGACTGGCTCGCTGGGCCCTGGAGCTACAACAGTACAAATTTACCGTACAATATCGTAAGGGTAAGCATAACGTGGTGGCGGATACACTATCCCCCCAACCTATGGAAACTTTACAACGGGCTATAGAAGACACCGGAACCACCGAAGATTGTACCTGGCTTAAACGCAAAAAGAAAGAAATAGCGCAAAATCCCGGGAAATTTTCCGACTATGCCATAGTGGGTACCCAACTCTTTCGCCATCTCCCGAGACACCACAATGACGAGGATTGCACCCCATGGAAACTCTGTGTCGCTACCCACAGCCAACCCGCAGCGGGGCATCTGGGTATCCGCAAGACCACCAACCGCATCAGCAACAGATACTATTGGCCTGGAATGTTTCGGGATATCGCCAAGTTTGTGCGTGGCTGTGCATCTTGCCAACAGTACAAACCGAACCAGACTGCACCCGCGGGAGAGATGCTGATACAAATTCCCGAGGAACCTTGGGCCACGGTTTGCGCTGATTTTGTGGGTCCACTGCCCCGGTCGAAACATGACCACTCTATGTTGCTGATCTTCTTTGACCGATTCTCCAAATGGGTCGAACTGACACCTGTCGAAAGGCAACTCCGCAGGGGGTGGTAAAAGCCTTCAGGGAGAAAATTTTGGACCGGTTTGGAACACCAAAGGTACTTATCACGGACAACGGCACCCAATTCACCAGCCGAATCCTAAGGAAATACTTGGTGTGCGCCAACAGTTCACCACCCCATGTTGCCCGCAGGAAAACTCAACAGAAAGGGCCAATAGGACCGTGAAGAGGATGATTGCACAAATAGAGGGGAATGACCACCGGAAATGGGACGAACACCTCCCCGAAATAAGCCTGGCGATCAACACCAATACATCCGATTCCACCGGATATAGTCCGGCCTACCTTGTCCAATGCCGTGAACCGAGGCTACCCAAAGCACTGTATGATGAATTAGTCTCCGGAACCGGGGCGGCCAACTCTCAGCCTAAGAAAAGGCCGAGTTACAAAAGATCTTCAGGATAGTGCGTCATCAACTAGGTAAAGCGGCCCAGGACCAGCGCCATTTCTATAACTTACAAAGAAGACCACGGAAACCAAATATTGGAGATCCGTTATCGAGCGCCGTGGAAAATTTTGCAGCCAAATTGGCACCCAAATACGTGGGACTATATGAAGTAACCAACTTCATCTCTCCAGTCATCGTTCAACTCCGGGAACATAAGGACAACACCGTAAAACGGGCGCATCTCAGCGAAATAAAAAGCTTCATATATAACACCGATGGGGAACCAGCTAATAATTAAAATTTCGAATATATAAACAATACTACACACTTAAAATTCAATCAGACTAATCTTTTTTTTCTTCTTTTTTTAATAATCAACTATAGATCCCAATAGTAATGTCGGATGAAAAATTTGCGAGGACGAAACAACAATTTTGAGAGAAATTGATTGCCAAAATGGCACAGGGGCGAAGAACAATATTCATCAACGAGGCTCTTTCATGTCCAGAACGCCGCCGAGGATGCACCACTTGCCAACAAAAAACCGTCCCTTATACCATCAATTGTCCAATACCAGCCAATCAAACGAAAACGGCCACTACGACCATGCCATCAAACGAACAACCAACCTCCGAAAAATTTCCAGTCCAGGAACTACCACGTGGTGAGAGTTAGAAGAATAATCCCGGCCATGAGGCACGCACAAGGCTGTCAATACTGAGGAATCAGAGGACGAAATCGTTGGCCAACATAAGAAGAAACGTAGAATGGTCCGAGGTCTCTCTAGCGGCACTGAGACGGACAACGCACAAAGTCCAGACCTACAGTCGAGTGACACCGACGACGAAGTCTACAACATTACAGGGAATACCACAATTGATGACGGCTATCGGTCCTGTCCATCACCGACCCTTTCGTCACAGACCAGCAATTCTTCCAATATCCCGATGATCAGTCTAATGCGCTCGCAAACCCCATCCATTTACCACTTGGTATACCCAACATCTCCGTCCTTATCATCTTCTTCATCAACATCACCATCGGCTCCATCATCACCCCAATCATCAGCTTCATTTTCATCGCTACCATCTTTCTCAGACGAATTATCCACCGGAACCGAGACGGGTATGGAACCCTAGATTGGTTGAAATCGACCCTGCTCGCCAAAGCTGATCGTTGAAACAGCGGAGTTCTCAGCCCCGATAATCACCCAGTCCGAATTACCACAGGATGTAAAAAGGAAGGTGGAATCAGAAAATTTGTTAATGCGGCCAAAGCATAATAGAGAGGGTTATGCCCAGAGAAATATATATGTCAGCGAAATCGGCTACCGCATCACCCTGAACCGACACTATCAAATTTTGGTTCGCTGCATTGGCACCCGACTAGGGGGGTATGTGTAGGATAAAAATCACATCATTCATTTTCACCGACACTTATAATTAACTGATTTTTATTTTTAATTACCCTTGAAAATTTTCTTTATTTTCCGCGCATTTTTGTTTTTGAATTAAACTATATTTCTTTTTATTATTATTTTTTTTGATATTATTATTAATTTTATTAATTCACATTATATTATTAACACTCACTTTAATATAAGGCAATGAATTTACACCATATGAACTCAATTAAACGCAACGGAAAATCACTGTGGCATCCCACCAACGTAAATTAACTAAACACAGCTTACCACGATCAGCTGTGAATCAGCTGTTGTGGTGAAAATGATAAACAACCAAAAAAAAAAGATGATTGATAACAAGGCGAGTGTGCGACATAACCAGGCAGTTGGCTCGCGGCGGTTACCGTGTACACATCGTTTCGTTCCGTGGTATTCGACTCGAATTTAAATAGTGGAGTGCCTACCATAGGTACCTCTACACCCTAGTGTTTTTTTTTTGCTCTGAGGTCCTTCCGATATTCAAAAGTGTCGTTCCCTGATAAGAGGAGTGCCTACCGCAGGTCCCTCGGTTATTCAAATAACGTTCTCTAATAAGAGGAATGTTTTCCGAAGGTCCCTCCGGTATTCAAGTGTCGTGCTCTGATGAGAGGAGTGCCTACCAAAGGTCCCTTGATTATTCAAGTGATATTCTCGGATAAGAGGAGTGCCTACCGAAGGTCCCCCCGGAATTCACAAGTGTTGTTCTCTGATAAGAGGGGTGCCTACTGAAGGTCCCTCCGGTATTCAAAAGTGTCGTTTTCTGATAAGAGGAGTGCCTACCGAAGGGCCCTCGGTTGTTCAAGTGACGTTCTCTAATAAGAGGAGTGCCTACCGAAGGTCCCTCCGGTATTCAAAAGTGTCGTGCTCTGATAAGAGGAGTGCCTACCGAAGGTACCTCCGGAATTCACAAGTGTTCTTCTCTGATAAGAAGGGTGCCTACCGAAGGTCCCTCCGGTATTCAAAGTGTTATTCTCTGATAAGAGGAGTACCTACCGAAGGTCCCTCTGTTATTATCAAGAGTTTTTTTCCCTTTAAATGCCGTGCACCGATAGGAGGAGTACCTACCGAAGGTCCCTGTCCTTTTTTTTGTGAGATAGCTGGCCAGAGCCGACCACAACTCAGAGGATTAATTTAAGCTAAGTATTTTTTTTTTGAAAAATTTATTATAGATCTTAGGCTAAGTCCGAAATCCGAATTATAATTTTGTTGTAAAACCAAACCAGACCCGTGTTTTCCTTTGTCTTTCAAAATCCCAGTGAATTATAAATTTCTGAAACGACCCTGACCGCCGCGAGCAATACCCTAGCTAACGGAGGAAAACTTGTCGTTACAACATCTTTCTCGAAACTATAAATAGTTTTAATTTCTTTAAAGTTGAAGGGCGCTTAGAACTTGCTGCAATACCAAATAGACAAAAACACAAAATAAATCTATCAAGTAAAAATAATTTTGCCATCTACATATCAGTAATTATAATGCTGGAACTAAGGCTCTAATGTCTCTAATTCGTCCACGATTTTGGATTGTTAACACAAGAAATTTATGCTCTTGTATTGGCGACTCTTGCCCGTAATGTATTCTCTATAGCCCAAACTTGCTTCATCAAATGATGGAAAATCTTCCTGTAGAGCGTCTTAACCCATCAAGGCCATTTGCAAGATGTGCTGTGGATATTTGTGGCCCAGTTAACACTTATCTCAGAGTCAGAGGAAAGGTTCCACATACTCGCTACCAAGGCTGTCCATATTGTTATTTTCTCGGACTTTTCAACAGATGCCTTTATTGCTGTTTTAAAAAGGCTGCTTAGAAAAGCAGGACTCCCTACAGACATTGTAATGACGAGATTTCCTCCGTTAGCTGGAGTAAGCTCGCGGGGGTAGGGATCGTCACAGAAATTTATTTGATTCAGTGACCGAGAGTAAAAGACGTGATTTTATACAAAGGTTAATTCATTTATTATGGTTAGTACTACAGGATTGATAAAGAGAGAGAGAGAATGAAGAGGCGACCGGGGACGGCAAGCTTTCTCTGATGCACTACGTCTGGGCAAGGGCAGCGACCTGGGACGGCACGCTCCCTCTGGTATCTTTAAAGAGGAGGACATCGACCGGGGAGGGCACGCTTCCTCTGATGAACTACGTCTAGGGGAGGGCAGCGACCTGGGACGGCACGCTCCCTCTGGTATCTTCAAAAGAGGAGGACAACGACCGGGGACGGCACGCTTCCTCTGATGAACTACATCTAGGTAAGGGCAGCGACCTGGGACGGCACGCTCCCTCTGGTATCTTCAAAGGGGAGGACAGCGACAAGGGCCGGCATGCTTCCTCTGATCAACTACGTCCCTGCTCGGGCGCCACTGTAACGACGAGCTGGGGTAAGCTCGCGGGGGTAGGGATCGTCACAGAAATTTATTTGATTCAGTGACCGAGAGTAAAAGACGTGATTTTATACAAAGGTTAATTAAATTCTTGTGGTTAGTACTACAGGATTGATAAAGAGAGAGAGAGAGAATGAAGAGGCGACCGGGGACGGCAAACTTCCTCTGATGCACTACGTCTGGGCGAGGCCAGCGGCCTGGGACGTCACGCTCCTCTGGTATCTATGAAAGAGGTGGACAGCGACCAGGGACGGCACACTTCCCCTGATGAACTACGTCTAGGTGAGAGCAGCGACCTAGGACGGCACGCCCCCTCTGGTATCTTCGATAGGGGAGGACAGCGACCGGGGAAGGCACGCTTTCTCTGATGAGCAACGTCTAGGTGAGGGCAGTGACCTGGGGCGGCACGCTCCCTCTGGTATCTTCGAAAGGGGAGGACACCGACCGGGGACGTCACGCTTCCTCTGGTGAGCAACTTCTAGGCGAAGTCAGCGACCTGGGAAGGCACGCTTCCTCTGGTGAACTTCATATGACCTACGTTGATTACGTGAGAGGGAGAGAAAGAGAGAGAGGCGGAAAGAGAAAGATAAAGAGAGAAAGAGGATGAAGGAGCGACCGGGAACAGCACGCTTCCTCTGATGAACTACGTCTAGGTGAGGGCACCGACCTGGGACGGCACACTCCCTCTGGTATCTTCAAAGGATAGGACAGCGACCTGGGACGGCACGCTTCCTCTGATGAAATACGTCTAGGCGAGGTCAGGGACCTGGGACGGCACGCTCCCTCTGGTATCTTCAAAGGGGTGGACAGCGACCTGGGACGTCACGCTTCCTCGGATGAGCAACGTCTAGGTGGGGCAGCGACCTGGGACGGCACGCTCCCTCTGGTATCTTCAAAAGGGCGGACAGCGACCTGGGACGGCACGCTTCCTCTGGTGAGCAACTTCTAGGTGAGGGCAGCGACCTGGGACAGCACGCTCCCTCTGGTATCTTCAAAAGGGAGGACAGCGACCTGGGACGGCACGCTTCCTCCGATAAGCAACGTCTAGGTGAGGGCAGCGACCTGGGACGGCACGCTTCCTCTGGTGAACTTCGTATGACCTACGTTCATTACGTGAGAGGGAGAAAGAGAGAGGCGGAAAGATAAAGAGAGAAAGAGGATGAAGGAGCGACCTGGGACGGCACGCTTCCTCTGACGAGCAACGTCTAGGTGAGGGCACCGACCTGGGACGGCACACTCCCTCTGGTATCTTCAAAGGATAGGACAGCGACCTGGGACGGCACGCTTCCTCTGATGAAATACGTCTAGGCGAGGTCAGGGACCTGGGACGGCACGCTCCCTCTGGTATCTTCAAAGAGGAGGACAGCGACCGGGGACGGCACGCTTCCTCTGGTGAGCAACGTCTAGGTGAGGGCAGTGACCTGGGGCAGCACGCTCCCTCTGGTATCTTCAAAAGGGAGGACAGCGACCTGGGGTGGCACGCTTCCTCTGGTGAGCAACGTCTAGCTGATGGCAGCGACCTGGGACGGCACGCTCCCTCTGGTATCTTCAAAAGAGAGGACAGCGACCTGGGACGGCACGCTTCCTCTGGTGAACTTAGTGTGACCTACGTTGATTAAGTAAGAGGAAGTGAGAGAGAGGGAGAGAGAAAAATAGATATAAAGAGAGAGAGGATGAAGAAGTGACCTGGGACGGCACGCTTCCTTTGGTATCTTCAAAGGGGAGGACACCACGCTTCCTCTGATGAACTACGTCTAGGTGAGGGCAACGACCGGGGGAGGACAGCGACCGGGAACGGCACGCTTCCTCTGATGAACTAAAAGGGAGGACAGCAACGTCTAGGTGAGGCAGCGACCTGGGACGGCACGCTCCCTCTGGTATCTTCAAAGGGGAGGACAGCGACCTGGGACGGCACGCTTCCTCTGATGAGCAACGTCTAGGTGAGGGCAGCGACCTGGGACGGCACGCTCCATCTGGTATCTTCAAAGGGGAGGACAGCGACCTGGAACGGCACGCTCCCTCTGGTATCTTCGAAAGAGGAGGACAGCAACCGGGGACGGCACGCTTCCTCTGATGAACTACGTCTAGGTGAGGGCAGCGACCTGCGACGGCACGCTCCCTCTGGTATCTTCAAAGGGGTGGACAGCGACTTGGGACGGCACGCTTTCTCTGATGAGCAACATCTAGGTGAGGGCAGCGACCTGGGTCGGCACGCTCCCTCTGGTATCTTCAAAAGGGAGAACAGCGACCTGGGACGGCACGCTTCCTCTGATGAAATACGTCTAGGCGAGGTCAGGGACCTGGGACGGCACGCTCCCTCTGGTATCTTCAAAGAGCAGGACAGCGACCGGGGACGGCACGCTTCCTCTGGTGAGCAACGTCTAGGTGAGGGCTGCGACCTGGGGCAGCACGCTCCCTCTAATATCTTCAAAAGGGAGGACAGCGACCTGGGACGGCACTCTTCCTCTGATGAGCAAAGTCTAGGTGAGGGCAGCGATCTGGGACAGCACGCTTCTTCTGATGAGCAGCGTATAGGTGAGGGCAGCGACCTGGGTAGGCACGCTCCCTCTGGTATCTTCAAAAGGCAGGACAGCGACCTGGGGTGGCACGCTTCCTCTGGTGAGCAACGTCTAGCTGAGGGCAGCGACCTGGGACGACACACTCCCTCTGGTATCTTCAAACGAGAGGACAGCGACCTGGGACGGCACGCTTCCTCTGGTGAACTTTGTGTGACCTACGTTGATTAAGTAAGAGGAAGTGAGAGAGAGGGAGAGAGAAAAATAGAGATAAAGAGGGAGAGGATGAAGGAGTGACCTGGGACGGCACGCTTCCTTTTATGAACCGTTCGAGGATCTCCACAGAACCTTCCAGGATATTCGCAGGCCTTCAAGGATATAAGCAGATCTTTCGAGAATATTAGCCGGACCTTCAAGGATATCCGCAGGATCTTCAAGTATATCAGCAGGACCTTTAAGGACACCAGCAGGCCCTTTAAGGATATCAGCAGGACCCTACAGGATGTTCGCAGGACTTTCAAGGATATCCGCAGGACCTTCAAGGATGTTCGCAGGACCTTCAAGAATGTCGACAGGACCTTAAAGGATAACCGCAAGACCTTCAAAGATATCGGCAGGACCTTCAAGGATATCAGCAGGACTTTCAAGGATGTTCGCAGGGCCTTCAAGGATGTTAACAGGACCTTCAAAGACATCCGCAGGATTTTCAAGGTTATCGGCAGGACCTTCAAGGACCTTCAGGGATGTTGACAGGACCTTCAAGGATATCCGCAGGATATCTACAAGTTGTCCAAGGATCCTCGCAGGATTAGAATTTAATATTAGTTTATATACCCCTAATGGCAGCTAGGTAGGTTGTAGTTGTCGCCAGTGTAATAACAAAGTGTGTGGACAGAAACGAGCGACGCGACTTCTGTCGTTACAACATATTCTGTGACAATGCTACAAACTTTGTTAGCCCGAGTAAAAAAATATATGGCACAGCATTTAATCATATCCAATTTAATATTCTTGATTATCTAGCTGATCTTCTTTGATCCGAAAAATGTCAGATCGAATTATATCCAGTAGTATATTTGGGGATTAAATTTGATCTTAATAAATCCGAAAAATGTCAGATTAAGTTAGATCTAGCAATATATTTGGGGATTAAGAAGGATCTTAATTGAAGCGAAAAATGGCAGATCAAATTAGATCAAGCAATATATTTGCGGATTCAGAAAGATCTAAATTGATCCGAAAAATGGCAGATCAAATTAGATCCAGCAATATATTTGGGGGTTTAGAGA
Organism: Eustalomyia histrio; assembly: GCA_949748255.1. Lineage (NCBI taxonomy): Eukaryota > Metazoa > Arthropoda > Insecta > Diptera > Anthomyiidae > Eustalomyia > Eustalomyia histrio. Next base: position 106,167,791 of record OX456523.1, read on the forward strand.
TAACTAAATTAATCAGAAAAAATTAGATCCAGCAAAATATTTAGGGATTAAGTAAGATCCAAATTTATACGAAAATTGTCAGATCGAATTGTATCAGATTAAATCCAACAATATAATATATACGGAATTTAGTTTATTAAAAAACGTATATCCTAACCTCCCGTTGCCACATGAAAGTGCAAGTGCCAAAAACTCAATAAACTCATACTTTTTTACTACCACAGTCACACTTATGCTACTTGCGACTCAGCTTCCAATGAAATATTGATGCAAGTGAGTTTTTGACAGTTGATGCAAGAAGAAAACGAAAAATAGAGTTGCCGGTACTGAGTTTTATATTAATTTGTTAATTAATTATTTAATTAATTATTTGTTGCAATAGGAGTTAATATTTTAGTTGATTTTGTGGACATATATAAGAAGGATAATGAGAAAGAATCGCCTTTTAAAGGTAAGTTTAAATACTAATTTTACGATTTTGTAAGACGTATAATAACATGATATATATCCCCAGGTACCGCAGAGTATTAAGTACTTGGCATTACTGTAATTCATTTAAGACAGCCCTTTTGGATGGCATTTCTAACGTTGACGACACTTTACAAATGAACTTGCACTGTACAGTGTAGCCACTCAAAAAATTGTGTTGTTTTTCGTTGATAACACGTATACACTACTTGCAAGTAATTACTTGCATGTGACAACGGGGGGTAAGAACTATTTCTTAATTTAAATTAAAAAATGTATTTAAATTCGAAAATTTAAAACAAAAAAAATTATAAATTTTAACCACATATAGGAGTTTTGGAAACAAAGATCATATATATATCTTATATCAAAAATTTCTAGGTCTTGTTTGGAAATTTTTGTAAAAAATATTAATATAAAAAAATTAAAAAAAAATTTATATCCCTGTCTGGAATTCGAAACCACTGACATGTAACCACAAGTAATTATATATCGGGTGATTTCTTAGCAACTTTCTTTTTGGCAAAACATTTTTGACAGCTTACCTGTTTTCGTGTAACATGTTACTGTCAAAAATTTTCAGTTTGGTCTATAACCATGAATCGACATACAAACAAACAACGCTTGCAAATCATTGAATTTTACTATCAAAATTCGTGCTGTGCCAGAAATGTATTTCTATCGAAAAATTTTCTTCAGTGAAGAAGCTAATTTTTGACCCAACGGGTACGTTGACAAACAGAATAGAGGAATTAGGTGTGAAGAGCAGCCAGAAGCATTGCAAGAACTTTTGTGGATTATGGGCCGGTGACATCATTGGACCATACGTTACTGTGAATGGCGAGCGCTACCGTGCGATGATTACAAACTTTTTTTGCAGGAAATAAGGTGGAATTGCAAAAGAGGCTCATGGAGGAATTCGAGCGGCGTAAAGTTGACATTGCGACTTACGAATTTGATGAAAATGAAGCAATATAGGTTTGAACCCGTAAAACAGAAGGAAATATGGAGTTAGCGCAATGTTTGCTGCTATGATGGAAAAAATGAGAAACTGCCAGAAACTTCCTAAGCAGACAACGCGAAATTGTAAGAAGCTTCAAGAGCAGACAACAAGAAGCTATTAGAAACTTCTAGAGTAGATAACATGAAAATGTTAGACATGAAAAGCAGACAACGAGAAACTGTTAGCTAAGATGGAAACGAAACTGCTAGAAACATCGAAAGTAGACAACGAGGAATTGTTAGCTAAGGTGGAAGAAAGCTTCAAGAATCTTCTAGAGCCACTAATGAGAAAATGGATAGATTTGACAAGAAGTTGTCCGACTTAGAGAATGGCGTGGAAGTACAAGCAAAGATGTTGACAGAAAACTACAAGATCTAGAAAATAAAATAAATAATCTCCAATGTCAAGAGGGCCCAGTACGAATTATCCAGGAAAGTTCAAGTAGAGCAAAGGCACCCACTTTTGATGGCAGCATACCGTTTAATGTTTTCAAGTTCCAGTTTGAGACAGTTGCAGCCAGAAATGTGTTGAATAACGAAGAAAAAGCTATAGAGTTGACTCTGCCCTTAAAAGGAAACGCTGCAGAAATTCTAGAAAGTGTGCCAATCACCTGCAGAAATAATTATGACCACATAATGGTGGCACTGTAGACAAAGTATGGTGGCGAACACAAAAAAGAAATATACCGAATGGAACTAAGAGGTAGACTGAAGAAAGCAAATGAGTTACTGCAAGATTTTGCGATAGAAATATAGCGGTTGGTACAGCAGACTTGTCCGGGCAAAAATCATCCATTTTTGTGAATGGAATTCGGGATTCTTATGTAAGACATGTGGGGTGTGCTACGCAGAAATCGACTTTTGCTGAAACTGTCTCATTCGCGCTGGCCCAAGAGACTGCAAAGGTGATTTCTAAGCTGCAGATATGTAAGGTGCGTAACCTCGAAGTAACTGCTGAAAAATAAAAGAATATAAGCACCAGGTTACTGAAGCTAACAGAGGCAGTTATGCAGGCACTATGGGAAAAGCGAGTCAATACCAAGGATAATTGCTACAACTGCGGTAGTGGGACATTTCCAGCGAAATTGCAAAACACCAAGAAAAAGCCTCCGGCCGATCACCTCAAGAATCACCGTTAACACTACGGGGCTTGAGCTAGCTCCCACAACCGATGGTCCCACAATCTTCATATCAGTAGCACAGCTGGGTAAAAGCAATTTTACTGCTTATGGGTACATCAACGGACAAAAGCACATTTTTACCATAGATACAGGAGCCTCAGGCCCGATATAATTAGAAAACCAGTTGAACCATTGCACGGGGTAAGTTTGCGAGCAGCTACTGGAGAGCAGGCTTCTGTCTATGGTAAGGTAAATGTAAATGTAAAACGAACTATTTCCAATATAAGCGTCAATCACGTATTTATTGTTGCCGACATTGTGTAGGAAGTAATCATTGGTGCAGATTTTATGATTAGGCATGGCATTAACCTGCATATGGGGCAAAAGTTATCTGCACGAGGAGGAATAGGAGGTGTGCTATCGCAGGTGATCAATGGAAAGTTATAGGCTATTACAGTCGAGTACTTTCGAAGCCCGAAGGGAACTACTGCGTAACACGGCGGGAACCGACCATTCTGCACTAAGGTGGCTGCTGCAATTTAAACAACCAGAAGGGCAGCTAGCTCGTTGGATTGAACGACTTCAAAGCTATGATTTCAGCATCGAGCACAGGAAAGGCATAAAGCATTGCAATGCGGACGCCCCTGTAGCTTAGAATGCAAACAATGTTCGAGGGCTGAAGGAAAAGAGTCCATCATTGATATAAGACTAACGCATATTGATACGAAGTATTAAAAGAGTTCCATGACGGTCCCAGTGGTGGTCATCTCGGTGTCACGAAACCCGTAGAGAAGTTAAAACAACGATTCTACTGAGTCGGCTACCAGCAAGCTGTAAGCGATTGGATAGCAAATTGCGCGCAATGCATCGCAGCTAAAGGACCAGTAGAGAAGTCGCGGGCAACTTCAAGAATACAACTCGGGTGCACCATCTGGGCGGATAGCAATGAATCTAACAGGCCCTTTCCCTGTCAGTGACTCCAGTAACCGTAACGTTCTTGTGGTGATTGACTATTTCAGTAAATGGTCTGGAGTATACGCTATACCGAACCAGGAAGGCAGAACGGTAATAAGCGCTTTTGTGAACTGGGTGTGCCGCTACGGTGTTCCATTAGAATTACACTCTGACCAGGAAAGGGATTTTGAATCTGCTATCTTCAAGGAAATATGTGACTTGTATGGAATAAGAAAAACAAGAACCATCCCGCTGCATCCACAATCTGATGGTATGGTCGAAAGATTCAATCGCACTTTAAAGGAATACTTAAGAAAAGTGGTTAGTGCACATCAGAAGGACTGGGACGAACACATCCCCAAATTTCTGCTGTCATACAGATCGGCTGTCCACGATTCCACCTCCCGGACGCCTGCAAAAGTTATTTTCCGAACGGAACTTAAATTTCCTGGCGATTTAGATTTTGGTGTTAAGCCCGCCGCTATAAAGACAACGACATCGCTTTTCGGGAACAAATAGACCTTAACGAGCTTCATCAGTTTGTGTGCAATCGAATTAAAATAGTCAGCGATAAGATGAGGGCGAGGTACGATAGGGCAGCAAATTCTGAAGGATTTAATGAGGGTCAGCTGGTTCTGCTATTTAACCAGCAACGAAAAAATGGAATATCTCCCAAATTACAAATGCATTGGGACGGCCCCTATAGAGAAATTAAAAGATTGAATAATGTGATATACAGAATACAGAAAGATCAGAGCCCAAGGTCCAAAACGAAGGTTGTGAATCTAGAACGACTAGCCAACTATGGAAAAGGATTAGCTATGTCTTTTCGGGAAGAACAGGCTTAAGTGGGCGGCAGTGTTACAGGAAATTTCTGTAACTGGAATATCTTCACGCGAATTGTGACAGCTGAAAAAAACCTAGTGTAGTAATGGCTGGAAATAACTAGAATACTTGACTACTCATATAAATACGAGTACTTGGTGGTGCAGTAGTTCTGTTGATAATAAAACGCTAAGTGCTAAAAACTAAAGTGTAGCTAACGTTTAGTCTATTTACATCGTGTAAATAAAGTGTGCTATTAAGGTGTTTTTCTCTAATTTTAGTGCTATTAATATTAATTTCTAACAGTGTTTATTATTTGCAATATAGAAAGAACTCGATTTATTTAAAAGGTAAAAAATCAACGATTTTAAAAGCTAAAATTGTAACAATATATTTATATTCTTTTCATATAAATCATAACTAGTTTAATAAATATCAATATATAACTAGATGTTGTTATATAATGTAATATAGGTGCCGGTTATATGATAAGATATGGCATATGGGCATTTCCATTTTGGCGTTACGTTACATTTGTACACCAAATGTTGAAAAAATTTAAAAACCAAAATTAAAAAAAAGTTTTTTTCTTAAATTCGAGAAGTGATTACATTGCTCTATATTCAGTGAAAATAATACAATTAATCGTGCCTAAGGATTTCTAGATATACTCAAAAATATGACCTGGCGTTACGTTACAAAAAACGGAAGTGCGGTTTAAGCTGGATAACAAAATTGTCTTTCTCTGCGAATTGGGCAAGTTTTTTTAAGCAAAACTTTTTTGTTAGGATTTGGACTAGTATTCATTTATTTTTCAAATAAAAAAATTTTGTATCCTTTTTTTTTCTTTTGGCATAAGTATCTGGCGTTACGATATGTGACGTTACTTAAATTTCCCCTTGATATTTTTTTTTTTGTTAAATACGAAAAAGACATAAATATTAGAAAATTATATAGAAACTTTATTTGTTATTTATGTACATATGTATATTAGGGTGTCTCTTATAAGACGAAAATTTTTTTTTATAATTTTGGAACTAGAGTATTCAAAAACCGAAACCGAAAACCGGTCAACCGGTTTCTTTTTTTTTTAACCGATCGGTTTTGAATATTTTGTAAATTCAGAGAAAACCGAAAACCGGTCTTTTTTGTTCGGTTGACCGGTTTTTTTAATTACATCACCAACTGGCTTACTTGGTCTCTTTTATTTTTTCCAAACACTTTTATAATCTTTTTTTTGGTTATGAAGATTTAGATGTAAGTCTGATAGATTGCGATGAAGACCTAACTTTGGATATTTCAAATTCAAATAGTTTAATTTCCGATCTAAATAACACAATAAGCAGTATTCCAAATCCTAAAAAAGAGACTGTACAAAATAATTCATCATTATATGATAATTTCATATATCTTGATAAATGCGACAAAAGAACTGAAAAGTTGGAAAACTTATATCAATGTCTTTTGACTATTTATCCAACATCTACTATTAGTGAAAGAGTATTTTCCACTTCTAGCTTTATCAAAAGCAAACAAAAAAATCGTCTTAAAACGAAACATTTAAATTGAATATTATTTCTAAAATATTTTTTTAAAAGTGAAAAATAGATTTTCTTTTTACATATTTAAAATGTAATATTAAAAAAAATTATTTAATGAAAAACGTTTTAAACGTTCAAATTACTAACTTACCTAATTTTACCAATTTACAAACTTTATGACCTCTATTCATTTGATATGCATATAGTTTTATAATATTAATTTTAAAGATATTGTATTAAAAAATAATAAAACCAATAAATAAAATGTTAAAATGAAAGACAATAAAAAAATATTATAAAATATTTTTTTCAAAGAATGTATTTTTTATTTTTATTACTTTATATATTAAATATCTTTTTTTTTGTTTGTAATTAAAACAATTAACAAATTATATAAGCCGAAAAACCGGTTGACCGGTTTTTTCTGCAATAACTGAAACCGGTTTTTTTTTAATTCGATTTTTCGAAGAAAACCGAAACCGGTTTTTCCATACCCTCTATTTTATATATATGAAATTTTGTTTTTCTATCATGATTGTAAACCGTGCCGAGTAAGCCAAAATATTTTGCAAAATGCAATAAATGAAAACAAAAAATTAAAATAAAATTAATGAACTTGTGTTATTAATTATTAATTTTCAAAATTAGCTGGGATAACTCCATTTTAAGGTATTTTTTCTTCAGTCTGGATACAAATATCTATGTTCCTCAACACAGCGCAACAAGAATTGCTTTTGCTTTTCATCTGCTGTAATACGTCCGTGAAAGCCCTGGGCTCTAATCGCCGCATTCGTGATCGAATTTGATATCGTACAAAAAATAAATTCGATAGGTATCGAATTGCCTAATTACGGCATTCGATTGGTAACGAATCGAAAATTTTGCGAATTGTAAAAGATTTTATTTTAATTGTAATAGAGTCCTGACATATGTTTCACACAAATGTAAACAAAACAAGTAAAAAAGGGCTAAATTTGGCTGTGCCGAATCTTTGAATACCCTCCACCATAGGGGCTGAAGATGATATACGTATATACTAAATTTTGCATGAACTGTAATATGAATATGTTTTGCCAATTTATGTAACGAACTTTTGTTATTTAGTTTTAGTAATGTTATTTATTTAGTTTTAGCAATGTTATTTACAGAGGTCTGCTCTGTTAGCGACTTTAACATTGTTGATTTTTACGTTAACTTAGTTATCAGAGTAACACACATATAGCTCTAAGAATGTTATTATTATCTATGTAAGACAATAAATGTAATCGAACAATAAGAAGACTTAATGACATTTTTACTTACTTAACAGAAAAAAAAAAAAATAGATACAGAAAAATTGTACAAATTTGTATGGAAAATTTAGAGGTACCTTCACATTTTCACTCATAACTTTTGAACCGCTTAACCGATTTTGCTCATTTTAAATACCAAACTGCTCGGGAGGATGTTCAATAATCTGGGTAAAAATAGGCACCCCCGCTTGCGTCTTCGCGTCGTGATCGCCATTTCAACAGACAGACAGACGGACATCGGACAGACGGACATCGGACAGACGGACATCGGACAGACGGCTAAATCGACTTAAAATTGCATAAGGATCACGAATATATATACTTTATGGGGTCTTAAACCTATATTTCGACATATTACGAACGGAATGACAAACTGATATATACCCTCACCATATATGGTGGAGGGTATAAAAAGAAAAACAAGAACAGCAAATTTAAAACAGAGTAAGTAACAATTATGCTTTTTAGTTAATTTATTTAATTAAAACATTTTTTATAGACAATGAGTCAACAATTACTATTAATAATGCACATGTCCTCATCGGAATCTGAAGATGAACATAGCGTAATGCGCATATAAAGACAAATGCGGGATAAAAGCGACCCTCTTTCCTTGCCTGCTAAAGCGTAATTAATTTATTTATAAAACCAAAAAATACTTCACTAAGGATTTATTTGCAGATTTAAACAGCGATTTAGACTGTCGAAGGAGGCGTTTAATTATGTTCTTTCCCAGATTGATTTTGTTGGGCACATGTAAACAGCGGTGCCGCCAACGCATCAGTTAGCAGCAACACTGTCTCTGTTTGCTACCGGTAGCTTCCAACATGCGGTTGGAAACGATTATTTAGTTGGTATGTGTCAAAGCACTGTTAGCAAAACTGTGAATAATGTGGCAAAGGACATAGAAGAGACAGTGTGTCCGAATTACATAAATTTTTCTCCTGAACAATCAACAGAATGTATGGAAGCTTTCATGAGAAAATATAAAATTCCAGGAGGTTTGTCTTTAAAGTTATCTTATAATAAAATTTTGAACATGCTTTTAAGTTTTTAGTTGTGGGTTGTGTTGACGGCACTCATATTGGTCTTCAGAAGCCAACGATTAACGAGCATATGTTCTTCAATAAAAAAGTTTTTCACAGCCTCAACTCTATGGTGGTAAGTTGCTTTTTTTTAAGTGAATGGTTAAAATACATTATTTGTACAATTAGATTTGTGACCACAAATATAAAATTTTGGCAATCAATTCAAAATATGGCGGAGCAGCACATGACTCGTTTGTTTGGAAGCATTCTGATGAAAGGGATTTGTTAGAAGATCTTTATATAAACAATAAATTAAAAAATGCATGGCTTTTGGGTAAGTAAATGCAATACGGTTTTATATTATTATAAGTAAATGCAATACGGTATTATTTTTTACTATCATTTTAGGCGACTCTGGGTATCCTTTAGAGCCGTGGTGTATTACACCATATAGGAATCCTAAAGAAGGTACAAATGAAGCTCATGTAGAATGTACATCATTGAAACATTCTAAAGCTAGGATGTTGGAAAATTCTTTCGAATGACAAACGAAGCCGTTACAGCCCTGAAAAATGGCACTTTTTGTAAATGTGTGTGTAGCATTACATAACGTGTGTATTCAATTTAAGGTACCACAGTACACTGAAATCGTCGGACTGAAATTGATATTGATGTTGCAGCAGAGACAAATCTAAAAAGAATTGGTAATAAAATTCGAGACCAAATCAAAATGTCTTTACTTAACAATTTATAAAACTACAAAATCAAATTTTAAATTATAAAAGTAAATAACTAAAATTGTTTATTAAAATTAAATAAAAAATAATACTATAAGGAACACAAAAATATATTTCATTCAGACTTAACACTATTTTTGAAAATAACACAAAAAACTTTAAAAATGGACTTCATGAGATTCAAACCAAAATTTAAAAAATTTAGCTTCTTACTGTTTTTTTAAGCATCTCTAGTTTGATCGATTTTGTTTCAAGATCAACCTTTTTAATTGCCATATTGGCAACATGCTCAGCTTCCTTTATTTTCAGAGATCGTTCCTTCAATTCCATTAACCGATCTAGTTTAGAGCCCATATTTGTTTGGGACTCCTCAAGTTTTTTAAGGTTAGACTTCCAAAGACATAATTTCGTTTCAGCTTTGGTTGGGTTTACAGTTTTTTTTTATATTTACAGTATTAACTTCCTCTTCACTTTCACTGCTATCCACATCTTCCGATTCAACAACTGAGTTAAAAAAAGTTTCTTCAATTTTGTCAGCAGTTTCTGAACATTTAGCAGTGCCGAACGATTTGACGGATGATAAACCCTCAACGGCAACATCAATGCCAGCAGCCTGTAGTATTTGTTCTTCAGCTGTTGATAAAATCATTTCTTCATAAGGACCTCCACCTCGATGCCTTGTTGAAAGATAGTTTTTTTTCACGTTAAATTTTTGGTCTGCATAAACCTATAAATAAGAAAACTAAAGAATTAAACCTTTCAAAAATAAAATAAAACATACACTTACCTTACGCCACAATTTCGAATTTTTTGTTGGTGGGCCAAACGTATTTAATTTTACAGTGAGCGTTTCCCACAATCTTTTTGAAATAGCTTTTTCCTGCCAACAATTTGGCAAAATATTTTTTGCCAAGTTGGGATGCTCCGTCATAAATTCGGCCAAGATTTCCTTTTGTTTTGCATTTATACTTTTTGCACTTGTCCTAAAAACTTAACAATCAATACTTTTTTTTAATTAAAATTAAATAAAACTTACATTTTGTTCACTTTTTTTTGTGAAAACACTTTAAAACAATTTTTTTTTAATTTCGACACCTATTGCTGTATCGAACAATATTGTAAAAGATTGCACTCGATCGATTGCTCGTTATCGAATCTTATCATCTCAAAATACGTTAATTTTTGTTCGATAACGAATGCCATAATCTCAAAATAAAAATATTCGATCAAAGTTGTTCGATTACGAAAGCGGCGATTAGACCCCTGTATTGACAGCTCTTTCAGCAACATCATTTACAACTCTCAGAAGACTTACTTTTCTTTTAGCTTCTAGAAATGCAGCATTATTAGCCCAAGACGATACATTTGTGTGAAGAAATCTGTCATCGATCTGTAGTCGAGTTAGAAATACTTTACTTTTGTTTGATGCGAAATTATCCAGTGTTTTATCTGAAAGAAAGAAAGCTTAAATTAAAAATTATTTTATGAAAATCCAATTTAAATATTTTAAAATAATAATTTAATAAAAAAAATAATATGTTTATAAAAATAATTAGAACTCACCAAACAACGTTTTTGATATTTCATCTTTCGAAGGAATATATCGTTTGTTAAAATCTGAGATTTTTTCCCTGTTAAAGTTGACAATAATATTTGTCTTTGTCTTGTCATCAACTTCGCTGTCAAATAGTGATAAAATTACTGTCTCTTCACATAAGTACCACAAATGCTTGATAAACTTACTTATAGCAGCTTTTGCAATTGTTTCGTCCACGTCATTATAGCCTTTCAAAGCTTTCAAAAAATACAAATCCCGATTAGGTGCTTTTGCAGCATCTGTACATTCGAGCCATGGCTTAACATAAATTACCGCAATAAATAAGCAAATGTCCTGCAGAGCATTTTTATCATTTGCAGCTATGTTGACTTGAGACTGAAGCAAACATATTTTTAAGGAGTAAATCGCTCTGGCCATCCATCGTGCTTGATGCAAAGCACCAGGGGGCTTGATTTTGATTTTCTTCTCTGAATCACCATCCAAAAACACTACGCATAGTTCGATTAATTCACGATAATCGTCTCTGATAAAAGTTTTTGCCAGTGCCGATTTATAATATTTTAATAGAGATAAAATCGTTGCATCAGAAATGTGCTTTTTAACAAAATCGGTGCATTGTTCAGTCTTATTTGAATCGATGTGTTTCCGATTGTCTCTGATCTTTTTAAAGAGTGGTATTTCCGGGCATACAACAAATTGCTTAATATTGGCTTCAAATACAGTTTTAAGGACCAACTCGTAAACATGATGACGACAAGCGAAAAGCACCAACTCTCTCTCTAAACTTTGTTCAAAGAGAGCACAAGCTCCATTAAAGCGGCCAGTGTTCGTTGATGTTGTATCACAACACATTATTTGCACACTGTCAATAAGATTCCAATCATAAAGGGCAGTTCTGATAGCTCTTTCTTGTTGTTTACCAGATGAGCTCTCTAGTTTTGAAACTGCAAGAAGTTGTTCCTTGTCGCTATATGAAATTGTAATTGGCAGCCGCTCCTCTTTCCGACTTCTCACATCTAAGCATGGTACGTTGTTCTTGAAATCAGTTTTAATAGTTTCTGCCCTGGATTTTCTCATGTGCGTACGAATTCGCTGAATTGAAGATTTATTTATGGCAAATTCATCGCAGCTCAGACCCAGTGCTTGTACGATCGCCTGAATAATATTCGTAGAATATTTGATACTTAGCTGGCACCTATCTAGAACTGCTACTACCTTAGGTGTTATCAGCTTCTTTCTACCTCTTTTCGAACTTCGTCACACTGAAAAAAAAGCAGCGCGTGGCTCTGGTAAGCTGAAATCAGAATTCAGGACTTCGTCCTCGTGGGAACATTGTACATGTTCTGTATCGGAATTTGGTATTTCGTCCTCTTCAGAATCTTGTATGTGTTCCATATCAAATGTAGATAAAACTGCTGATAATTTTTTTCCCTCAATTTTCTTCTCTCTTCATCCAATAATCTTCTTCGAGACCTTTCTTCTTTGTCTGCCAAATTTTTGTCTACACCAGCTAAACAACCTGGTCTACCCAGCTCTCTCTGTAGCTTCAAAAACATTTTGTCTTCTTCTATTCTCATATTTTCAAGGGCATCAGCATGTGCGATATCAAATAGGTTATCTAAATCTTTTTCAAAATCAATTTCACGGGTCCTATAAATATCCTGACTTTTCTTACAATTTTTTTGCAACTCTCTCCAAAATTTATATTTATTTAAAAGTTTCTTCACGCAGTTAGGAATTGCCCTTATTGGAATTCTTGCTTTCTCCCAAAATATAACACATTCTCAAATCACAAGATTTGCACTTTCACTAACAGGGAGCTTGACTTCGCGAATATTGTAAAATAATACAGCGAGAACTTGTCGATTAGATGGTAGTTTAGCACCATTTATTTGATGACTAGGCATTCCGATAAGAAAAATTGGCTGTTTTTCACTACGTTATTCAAGAGACATTTTTTTATAAAATAAGCCACTACACTAAATAAAACACAATATTGAAATAACAAATAAACATAGAAAACAAAACATAACTTTAGCAGTTCGGTAAAAAGAGGAATCACCTTTTATCAATAGATATATATCAGAGCTTCTTTTTTTGTAAATTTTTACCCGTCATGTAAAATTCAAATTTTTATATATACACTCTAAAAAATTAATATAAAATGACTGTTATTATGTGTGTAAATTTTAATTTAATATAACGCACTGTGCTTGAAATAAAGCTTTAAATGTTTAAAAAAATTGTTTACGCATTTATGTTTTCAAAATTACGTAATGAATTTAGTTTTATGCTTATTGATAAACACATTTCTTCAAAAAGACACATTTGTGTGTAAAGGAATTTGTAAAAAATCGAAATTTCTAAATAAATGAATTTGTCAAAATATAAATTTTTCAAAATAGATAGAACACAAATCAAAGGGATTTATATGGTTCAAAACCATCGAAAACCACATTGCAATTTCACATAAAATTGTTGTATATGATACAGATATTACATATAATATTAAATAAGGTAAGTGAAAAATATTCATTAATATGAACGTGCAATTCATGCTTAGTAAAATGTACATTTTTTACAGTTATGCCGTTGGTGCAAATATTCTTGTTGATGTTTGCGACATTTTTAATCCACAAAGCTGTGAGCATATTTATGTCTTCATATGCATCGACTGATCACATTATGTATGCAGGGTTATATGTTACTATCCGGATACAAATACATATGTAGTTTACAAGTTTCCACATTAAGGGCAATTTACAAAGGTTCACACCAGTTTCAATCAAAATGTGGATATGTATAAGCTTATTAATCCACACGTCTTTGCGTTAGCAGAAACGTTCATTTTGCATCCTGCCCGGGTTTTGTAACTGTTAGTTTAAGATTTATTATAAGACTAAAAGTTTAATAAGTATACAAAAGAGTAATAGCAATAGCAAAACAGAGTTGTGTTACAAAGTAATAAGTATTAGTACTGCAATGTATGTACGGAGTTAAGGTACAAGGGAAATAAGAACTGCAATTCATTTATTCACAACACTCTCCCTGAATGATGAATCTCAAATTCAATATTCGCATTTCCCATGTAAATCAACTTTCAAAATACAATAATTACATTTCAATTCATATATAAAAAAAAATATTAATTAATAAAGTCCAAGCTTATCAGCAAAATACTTCAACTTCTGGGGGGTTACAGCCTTAGTGAAAACATCAGCAATCATTTCATCTGTGTTTAGATACTGCAAAACAATTTCCTTTCCCTCAATTTTCTGTTGAATAAACTTGGCTTTTATGTCAACGTGTTTCGTTCTATGTGAGTAGTTGTTGTTTAGAGCGACCTGAATAGCGCCTTTGTTGTCGCAAAATAAAACCATTCTGCTTTCCGAGTTTGGGCTCAGTTCACCCTCCAAGCGTTTTAACCATACTGATTCTTGGATTGCTGCAGTTACAGACATGAATTCGGCTTCCGTCGAAGACAATGCCACGGTTTTTTGTTTCTTAGTGGCCCATGATATGGCACCAGCTTGGTACGTAAAAACGTAGCCGGTTGTTGACTTGCGGTCATCCACGTTGCCGGCCCAATCAGCATCACAATAGCCTTTAATTTTGTCGTCTACTTGTTTTTTGTACACAATTCCTTTGCTAATTGTGCCCTTTAAGTACCTCATAACTCTTTTCACGGCTTCCCAATGAGGCTTACCTGGGTTCGATCCAAAACGGCTTAGGAGGTTAACGGCATAGCATATGTCCGGTCTTGAAATTTGTGCAGCAAACAGCAAGCACCCTATAGCCTGCATATATGGTATTTGTGACATCTTCTGCTTTGCATCATCATCTTTTGGGCTCATGGTTGCAGACAATTTTTGATTATAGTCAATAGGGGTTGACACCGGATTGCAATCATCCATTCCAAAACGAGTTAGCACATCAGATATGTACTGGGATTGATCAATCTTTATTGACCCTTTCTTTCGGGTAACTCTCAAACCAAGGACAGAAGATATCTCCCCAATGTCTTTCATTTTAAATATAGACGCCAGTTTTTTCTTCAATAATTTTGTGGACGTGAGGTCATTCGAAAATATTATGACATCGTCTACATATATAGCCACGTACATCATCTGCCCATTTGTTATCTTGTAGTAGATACACTGATCCACTTCACCTCTAGTAAGCCCCATCTTGACTAGTTCGTTGTTGATTGTCTCGTTCCACACTCTACCTGATTGCTTCAGACCATATATTGATTTCACCAGTTTGCAAACCTTTTCCGTACCATCATTAAACATTTCGGGTTGTTCCATGTAAACTTGCTCTTTAAGATTTCCATTTAAATATGCGCTTACTGCGTCCATTTGGTGAATGTGCATGTCATATTTTACTGCCAAAGAAAATAAATACCTGAGTGACTCATACCTCACGACTGGAGCGAAAGTTTCATTGAAATCTATCCCCCTGCGCTGCGAAAAACCTTTGGCTACCAATCTTGCCTTGAAACGTGGTTGATTACCGTTTTCAGCTGTTTTTGTTTTGAAAACCCATTTTGATTTTATCGCCTTTTCTCCCTGTGGTAGTTCCGTTAGCACCCACGTATTATTAGCTATCAGTGAGTCGTATTCTTGTTGCATTGCAGTCTTCCACTTAGCGGAGTTAGCTGTTGATATGGCCTCTTCCACGCTGACTGGATCCCCAGAAATGAATTGCATAGCACAAAATAGTTGAGAATGCGGAACTCTGTTTGCAATACGCTCTGAACGATGAACATCTTCGCCAACACGTACATTTCTCCGCTCATAGCTATTTGGACTCCATTCTTCTTCAGAATTTTCGGCAGGTGGTTGGGCCAACGACCATTCCTCTGAATCATATGTACTTGCACTACTACTGCAGTCGTTTTCATCAGCCCGTTGATTGTTGTCTTCAAATGTCAATTCACTACAGCTATTACGCTCCCTGGGATTGACATTATCTTCACCATCAACCAAATCGACACATACGTTTTTATTTGCTGTTTTGAAGTTTGCTTTCTTCTCTTCTAGAAACACAACGTCACGACTTATTACAATGTTTTCATCCTGAGGGTTAAACAACCTGTAGGCTTTGCTCTCTGAACTGTATCCTACCATAATACACTCAATGGATTTTGACTCTAACTTGCGACGTTTTTCCTTTGGAATGTGTACAAAAGCTGGGCAACCAAATGCCTTTAAATGTTTTAAATTTTGACGACGGCCAGACCACTTTTCTTCTGGAGTACAATTTTCACCTCTGCACGGAATTCTGTTAATTAAATAACAAGCTGTGTTCGCCGCTTCAGCCCAGAACCGGTGATCTAAACCACTGTCGATAAGCATGCACCTAATTCGCTCTACTAGTGTGCGGTTTATTCTTTCGGCAACACCATTCTGCTCTGGTGTATATGGACACGTCTTTTGATGTACAATACCATGGTCTTTCAAGAAACTGGAAAATTTGTTGTTCAAATACTCTCCACCATTATCAGTGCGTAAAGTTTTAATTTTTGTGGAATACTGGTTTTCAGCCATTTGCTTAAAAGCAACAAAAACATTAAAAACTTCAGATTTCATTTTCAGAGGGTAAACAAAAACTTTTCTGGAAAAATCGTCCACAAACGTGACCAAATACCTTGCGCCAGAGAACGAGTGTGTGCTTAATGGTCCTAAAACGTCAGAATGCACCAGTTGTAGCAATTCTGTGGCTCTTGTGCCAATCTCCTTATTAGGTCTTCTGGTTTGCTTACCTTTGACACACGTTACGCATTGCCCATCATTATCTAAGCTAAAATTGATGCCAATGTTTGCCGACTTCACTTCATTCAAACTTTTATCACATATATGACCCATTCGCCTATGCCACAAGTTAAAATTTTCTTTAGCCAGAAAAACTTTTTTATTGAAGCGAGCTTTGCTATCCAAACGATAAAGATCATTGTATGCCGTAGCAGTTGCGATTTCTTGCAATATGCCCAAATTCTTTGCAGTTATAACACTGTAATGGTTTTTTAATTTTTTTAGGGTTCTTTATATACAAAGCAGCTTCGTTTTCTGTTCTTTGATCAAACTTTGCATCTTGCAAAAGTAGATTTTTCACTGCATCGACTGATAATTTTTCCTTAGAATTTTCCACTGCCATCACCAATGGTTTAAATTCATCAGGCAACCCGGCTAACATTAACGATGCTGTTAACTCGTCGTCTATGTTAAGACCAGCATTTTTCACTTTTAGCGCTATGATGACCAATTCATTTACATACGTCTGCATGGAATTGTACTTTTCAAGTTTAATGTTCACTAACTGCTTTAGCAGGTCTACCTTCCTGGTTAAGCCCGTGTCTTTATACGCATTCATGAGTGCGTCCCACGCTTCCTTCGCAGTTTTTGCCGTTGCGATATGCCCATAATTGCTTGGGTCCACCATCAATGTGAGTTCAGCCAATGCACACTCATCTAGCTTCGTATCATCCGCTCCGACAATACCATTTGCCACCACTGACCAGCATTTCTTTATCACCAGACACGATTTTGCTTGTCTTTTCCAGACATAGAAAATGTTCCTGGTGTGTGCGCCATTTTTAATTTTTATTTAAAAATCGAAAAAAAAAAAATTGTCTTATTACTCGCGCGACATGTGGCCCATAACCTGTTAGTTTAAGATTTATTATAAGACTAAAAGTTTAATAAGTATACAAAAGAGTAATAGCAATAGCAAAACAGAGTTGTGTTACAAAGTAATAAGTATTAGTACTGCAATGTATGTACGGAGTTAAGGTACAAGGGAAATAAGAACTGCAATTCATTTATTCACAACAGTAACTTCTACGTTTTGAACTTGTAAAGGGCTTCTCAATCGGTGGTATACGTTACACTGGTTCGCAGGTTCTTAAAATATTATCTGATATAGGAATTCTTCAGATACTTTATAAAAATCATCCAGCTTCTAACGACTTTTTCTATTGAAAAACAATTTAATTTTTGCGGTAATATTAAAAGGAAATTTCATTAAAAAATTATTCGATTATAAAGGACTTTTTGTAAGAAAAACTTCTTTTTGAAAAACTGTATTCCTTTAAAAATTTTAAGTCTTTTCAGCAAAAAATCCACTAGATTCTACGTAGAAAATCAGATTTTTCTTATAAAAAAAACCTCGAAACCAGTTTTTCATTTCTGTAAAAAAGGACTTAAATTGTATTATAATGTATTCAACAAAAACTCGCAAGATTACCATCGGATTCTCGTTGCAATTGACGGGTACGCGAGTGAAAAATTTTGAAGTTTTCTATAGCTTATTAGTAAAGCACTTTTGTTCACTTATTTTTAATAATTAATATTGTTGATAACATAAGCATACAAAATTCGGTCAAACTTCAGACCTAATAGGAAATTGAACTCTGGTGGCAGGGTTTATTCCTAGACTTTATGCCCCATCTTCTTTTATTTATATGTATAATTTAATTGTAAAATTATATGTTATATTATTCAAGTTATTTAGTTACTATGTATTATTTTAATATATAATATTGCAAGAACATAAATTTGTTGGTTTTCTTTTCAAATCTAGCAAATTGATGCGGAATTAGATAAGATTGCAGGTGTTTAATAGAAAATAATTTTAAAAGCTTATAAATGCATTTACTATGTATTACTCAACATTCCAAATTTATTTCTATTAATGTGTTTATGTTTATTCAGATACAAAAGTATTATATTAACACATATCAATATTATTTCTAAAATAATTCTAAGTATAGGATTACACATTTTTATGACTATAGAGCAATTCCATATGAAAACGATCAAAATTGGCAAATTTTTGGACGACCCCTCTCCGATTTTAAAATAAATAATCTCAATCGATTGCCCAGCAAAAAATAATGTACCTACATATTTTTTTTTTTTATAGTGACTGGTTTAGTGGTGGTGTACACCACTGTCATGTGACAAAATTGAAGAATTCTTCATAAGGGACCTCATTGAAAGTTGTTTTAAAAAAACTACTAAAGCGATCGCAACGAGTGATAGCTCGTTGGAAAGGTATTGAATCAGGCTTTAATTGAAAAATAAAATTTTCATAATTTTTCTCAGAAATTTACCTTTTTTCCCATGAAAATTAAATTTTCCGATTTTCCACAGAAGATCCTAAATTTTACGGCTAATTTTATTTTTTTTTGGATTCCTCATAATTTTTGCTTTAAGAATCAGCAATAAAAAAATGGGCCCCGACTCCTTGTTTGGACAGGAGAAGAGCATTTAAGAGACCACCTTGTTCTCATTGTTTTTATATTTTTTATAATTGAATTATTTTTAATTATTTAACATTATTTTATTTTATTATTAAAAATACATTTTAAAAATTATTTTACAGTTAAAAATACATTTATGAAGAAAAAATCTTTCTTATTTTGCTGCTTATACTTAATTACAATATTTATTAAAAATTTCAATTGTCTTGGCATCATTATAAAATTAAAGTAACTTTAAATTTAGCACGTCGGCAGACGAAGAGTACCGCTTTACATTAATTGACATATCAGAAATATTTGGTATGAAGCAATGAAACTTTTGCGTTCCAGTTATAGTTTTGACATTATTATATCTGTTTTGAAGTCGTCGCTCCATGGCATCGTGTTCTTTTTGAGTGCATAAAACTGTGTTAATGGCAATTTCCTTGCTTTGAATCCACGAAAACAAATGTTGTACATTTAAGATCTGGTCAGTATATGGCCTTTGCAAACTTGCCTTAGTCGCCATGCGCATCGCATGGGCCCTTACCGTGGGACGTCGCAAAAAAGTGCCACTCGACCTTGCAGTTTTGTTCTTCTTCAATTATGCAAAGATTGTAAAAATTTTTTTTATTCTTGTACTGAGAAGCCGCGCCATCTGAGAAAAACGTTACTTTGTCGATTGCATCGAATTTTGATCTTAAGAATTCAAACAGTTTCATTTGAAATAAATAAACGGACACATAATTATGAGCTAAACTCTCCGCGACAACAACAAGGCTTACGGTCTGTAGTTCGTTATCTTCGTTTTTGAAATAAATGCAAAAAGGATGCACCGTGCACTGGTCGTTTGCCCAGTGATAAGCCTGAATTTCATCCTGAACGAGAAAAGTGTAATTCTCGGCAAAGTCGCTTATCACAATGAATTCATTTTGGGCTAATTTCTCCTTACTTACTTTCCTTTAGAAATTTCGATTGCATCTCGGATATGAAATGGTGCGCCTTCAGTTCATTCAACTTGAATCCGAATTCCTCGATGAATTCCGGAATCTGCTTTACCACGGTCTCAAGGGAACATCTGCCGCTGCTAATTATCCACTGTTTGAAATGCACCTCCTGAATTAACAGCTGTTCAAACTTTTCCGCCAAATATTGCTCTAGCTCGTCAAACTTCGTACAATTGTCGCATTTGGACAGATGACAATTTTCCGTGGGGTATGCGCACAACGACTTCGACAGGAGGTCCCTATATGTTTCAATTTCACCGTGAAATACTTTCAATTTCTTGCATGGAAAGAACATTAATTTGATGTTTTGATGAAACATGCAAACGCAGACTGAATGCGTTCCGTGCCTGTCTAATGCCAGCACGCATTCTTTTGGTCGTAGGATGGCAAACTTAGAAAATCCCACTTTTTCTGCTGGGTATTTCTCTTTGAACTGATGGTATGCTTCGGATAGATTACATAATAATAATCTGCGCTGCTTGTGTACTTTTTCTCCATCTTCACGTGTGATAACATAGTCACGTGTACCTGGGCAGGCGCGGCTGTTGTCATCATTGCAGTAAAAATCTTGAATCAATTTCACCGTTGCTTCGCTGAGGGTCCTTGAGCCAAATTTCTTGGTGGGAGTCGCCAATATGCCCTTCTGTCGAACTAATTCTTTGCTTCTTCTCGCGATGTAAAAAGATGTTTGAAACTGTTCAGAAATCTTGCGTATAGACCATGATTGAGGCAGCACAGATAAAATGAGATATTTCTCCGGAAAAGTGGTCGCTAAATTGAATTTTTTTTCAACTGCTCAATCATTTGTTTGCCGTCATCAACGTCATCTGCTTGACTGCATTCGTTATCAGAGCCTTCATCAAATATTGTCGCGATTGCACTCATAACCTTGCCTTTTTATCTTTCCTGTATTTTTCACTTCGCAACTTTCTTTTTCTAATAGGCGTTTCACCTAAAGTGGTAATAGCCTCATTCAAAGGACTCAAAGACATATTGACCATCGGAATGTCTGCCTCACTATCAGATGAAACATTTTGTTCAATTGTCATTTCACTCTCGGATTGTGGTTGCATTTGTTTCAATGCATTTGCTTGTTGAGACAAATCGATTTTACACTTGGGGCAAATGAATTCTGCTTCTTCACCGTATTGTATATTTAATTCATTCATGTATCGCTTTGAAACACCAGTTAATTTTAATACTTTTATCTTTTTCGAACGATGTCCACTCTTGTTAAACGGATTGCAGCAAAATTTATTCATTTTACTTTAAATTGTCTTTACAGCTTCACTCTTTACTTTACAAAAAAAACACTTTAACACTTTCACGTTTAGTATTCAACTGAAATTTGACTCATTTTAGGCGAAATATTTATTACCTGGTAATTTAAAAAATTTACAAAACATTTTATGACCTGTAGCCTCAGTCGGGTTTGGTGTGCCATTAAATGCCACTGCTGCTATTATCCATGGATTTATGGCCGATCTTGTGAAGGCAGGCAGACCATATTCACTACACACTCAACTTGGGGCTCTTAAAAAAAAATGATTTTTTCTTCATAAATGTATTTTTAACTGTAAAATAATTTTTAAAATGTATTTTTAATAATAAAATAAAATAATGTTAAATAATTAAAAATAATTCAATTATAAAAAATATAAAAACAATGAGAACAAGGTGGTCTCTTAAATGCTCTTCTCCTGTCCAAACAAGGAGTCGGGGCCCATTTTTTTATTGCTGATTCTTAAAGCAAAAATTATGAGGAATCCAAAAAAAATAAAATTAGCCGGAAAATTTAGGAGCTTCTGTGGAAAATCGGAAAATTAAATTTTCATGGGAAAATTTAATTTTCATGGGAAAAAAGGTAAATTTCTGAGAAAAATTAGGAAAATTTTATTTTTCAATTAAAGCCTGATTCAATACCTTTCCAACGAGCTATCACTCGTTGCGATCGCTTTAGCGAACAACTTTCAATGAGGTCCCTTATGAAGAATTCTTCAATTTTGTCACATGACAGTGGTGTACACCACCACTAAACCAGTCACTATAAAAAAAAAAAAATATGTATGTAGGTACATTATTTTTTGCTGGGCAATCGATTGAGACTATTTATTTTAAAATCGGAGAGGGGTCGTCCAAAAGGTGATCGCTTTCATATGGAATTGCTCTATAATTTTTAGACACAATGTCTCTATACATTTAGTATTTTTAAGGTTTAAAAGATGGGCTTAAAGTTACCCACCATTATGGTAGTAAATTTAAATTTATTATAGTGTATGAAATATAGCTGCTATAGTTGCAGTTACAATAATTTATGTTTTTAAAAATAGTTACTGTTAATGTTATTTTGCAAATAACTCGAGCATGTGTCTTTGAGATATAAATTACTATCTTACGTTATATTGTTTTGTTAAGACTTAATATAAAATAAACAATAGCCAAAAATAATATTCGTTAACTAAATTTAAATAGAATATATGCAAAAAATCATGAATTTAGTTTGTAGTTGTTAACATTATTTCATTGCATAATTGGGCCATAGAACAAAATGCATCTCACTGACACACGTTAGTAAGACTGAACTAAATCGCGAGTCGGCACGGGTTGATATTCTTAGAACCAGCTAAAATTTTTTTTGGTGGTATTTTAAGTCACTACGAAAGTATACAGTAGAGTATTCAAAAAAAACCGGGCTTTTGAAAAAACCGGTTTCGGTTTTCTTCGAAAAATCGAATTTTAAAAAAACCGGTTTCGGTTTCGGTTTTTGCAGAAAAAACCGGTCAACCGGTTTTTTTCGTTTTTTTTTTAATTTGAATAAAAAGCTTATATATGGACAAATATTCAAAAGACAATTATATAAATTTTCTAACTTTTCTTTTGTCTTTCTTTTGTCGCATTTATCAAGATATATGAAATCATCATATAATGATGAATGATTTTGTACAGTCTCTTTTTTAGGATTTTGAATACTGTTTATTGTGTTATTTAGATCAGAAATTAAACTATTTGAATTTGGAATATCCAAAGTTAAGTCTTCATCGGAATCTATCAGACTTACATATAAATCTTCATAACCAAACAAACGATTATAAGTCTTCGGAAAAAATAAAACAGACCAAGTAACCCAGTTGGTGATGTAATTAAAAAAACCGGTTAACCGAACAAAAAAGACCGGTTTTCGGTTTTCTTCGAATTTACAAAATATTCGAAACCGATCGGTTTTTAAAAATAAAGAAACCGGTTGACCGGTTTCGGTTTTTGAATACTCTAGTATTCAGCAGGTATGCGCAAAACAAAATTGATGTCGAAAAATAAGGGACACCCTAATGTATAGACATACATATTATATATATTATTGTATAATAGTTTTATTTGAAGATGCAGTTTCAGCTGCTTTTATTTGCATATCTTCGCTGCATGATAAAAAATGAATTTTATGTATTCCATGTATTTTTGGCAGATTTTTCCACTTTTAGTATAGCAAGGTTGAAAATGAGTCGATTTGCTCCGAGGAAATGTAGGTTAAATGAACTCCAAATATGTTATTTTGAGAACATTGATAAAAAGCAAATGCGTTTTTTTAAATTAAATTTTTCGTTTCTGTCATTTGCCAAACTTTGCGTTTAATAGTTGCTCCTACCCCATCGACAGCACCTTTGCCGTGACAACTCGCAAAGTAATTCCATTCCAAAACCTTGCAACCAAATGTAGAACGAAAATCAGGTAAACTGCGTGCAATGAACTTATTTTTAAATTGTGAGCTACATCCATCCGAAAATATATTAACATTTTTAAATTGTCCATGCTCTTTTTTAATCAGGTCTACAAATGTAGTCAGAAAGCAGCAAACATCGAACTTATTATGGCTGAGTTTTTCACTGATTATAGCAATTATCCATGCAACGCAAGTAAAAATGGTAACTTGGCGGTTGCTGAAGTGAGCGCTCTGTATCTCGTTTTGACAAATTAATCTGTAGTTCTCAGCGAAATCCCTTTGCAGGACTAAATCTTCTGCTTTTATATGTCTTTTTTTTTGTCAGAAAATAATTTTGCTGGTAACGTTTTACTAAAAAATGGCAATTGTGTATCTAATTCGTATAATAGAATAAATAAACAACCTTCGGTTTCTGTCAATGCAATACGGTTGTCCACTTTGCGCCAGTGTTTCCATTTAATGATTTTATCCATGGATGTTAAATATTTAAGGGGGACTAAATAATTTTCCACATTTGTTATACACTTTCTGCAATAAGTTGTCATACATTTTTCACTCTCAATGTTGCAACAGACGGATTTAAGGAACATTTCAAAATTGGATGAAAATGATTTTATAACCTCAGCACTCATGTGCCCTTTTTAGTGGATCGACTGGCAAAGCTTTTTTGGCTTTTCCTTATGTTTGTTTGCATTTATAGGATTGGCTAGCTAATTTATATTGGCTTCAACTTCATTTTTCTTTTTCAAACTAAAATTTGCTTGAATTTTACGGTTTTGTTCTTTTGCTTTGGTATTTTGGCTTGATTCCAAAAGCTTTTTCCTGTATACTCTTTCCCTAGTTTTTCACGGCTTATCTCAACCCTTCGCGGATCCAATTTTAATTTTTCCCTGTAGTGCTTTGAGTAATTTTTACTTTCCAACGAAGATTCCATCTGCAGAAACCAAAATTGTATGTAAATTTAAAACAGTATCACACCATGCAAAGAAATTACTCACAATCTGACGTTACGTTACACACTTTTGAATATTTATAATAAATTAAATATTTGTTTAATAAGCGAGCTTTTAATAGTTAACACTTAAGTTTATAAATCTTTTTTAAAATGCAAAATTTCACTCACTTCCGATCATCATCGTAGAGATAATGAAAACAAATGCTATTTTTTATGGCGTTAAGTTACATTGGAATACCATTTAAAGAAACCTAAAATTTTACCGTTAATAGATACTAAAATGATTTTTTGCATTTGTTTTATGATTAAATGCTGTTGTACCAAGAGTTTTGCAAGAATAGTTTTATTACACAATTGCTCTTAGGAATTTTAATTATAAAGAGAAAATGCCCTTGAAGTTAAGCAAATCTTATCAAAACGAGAACTTCAAATTTGTAGCTCAGTATTTCGCCATCCCAACTAAAGAAAGCTTCGAACTCTTAAATATAATTAATTTTAGATGTTTCTCTTTTATAATACTGTAGGAAAAAATCTCTTAGTTAGCTTTTAATTTTTCGGCCAAGGTGGACTTTTTTCTGGAAATGCCCATATATATCATTATATTGTTACGATTTTACCTTTTAAAATCGTTGATTTATTTACCTTTTAAATTAATCGAGTTCTTTCTATATTGCAAATAATAAACACTGTTTGAAATTATTATTTATAGCACTATTTATTTATAACCTTTATATATACCTTATTTCACACCGCATTGGGAAATAATGCCATATGGCTTTCTTTCCACAGAAGGAGTAAAATAAAGTCATATTCGTTTGTCAATTGAAGTGGAAATAATGCCATACCAGTGTAAAATGCAATTAATTGTAATAGTTTCATATGTATTGCCAAAACAATGCGTTGTTATTGTCAAGCGTTGAAAAAGGTATGTCTTACAGGCTTTGGAAGAGGGCCGGTGCGGCGCCTTCGCGGCCGGCGGGGCAATTGCGCGCCGTAATGCATTTTGATTGCTGCTCTTCAACATATTAAAGCATTTTTTTTCTGGCGACTGGCTATGCATGAAGAACCGTTAGTTTATATGAGCATGCTTTTCCTCCCAAGCGTTGTGCCCAATTTTTCGTGCCCATTATAAAGGTTGGCATGCACATTCGTATATTGTTAATTTTTAAAAAATCGATTCACATCTCCATTTGTTAACTGAACTTATTATATATTTTTTTTTTTGTAATTAAAAGAAATCAAATACACTACAAAAATATTGCACAGAAAATTATCAAAGGTGCAATAATGCCATAATGGCTTTATTTCACTTCTATTACACGGCACCGTAATATATTATATATGGTAATGCAACTCCGCTCGTAGCTGTCAACAAGTGCAAAATTAAAGCTGTGTTATAATTTCGTTTCTAATTATTAATAAATCTTTACAAAATTCGGTTTATTTCGGCTTCATTACTCCAAAGACCTTATACTGTGTTGCAGACTGTTGGAGTACACCAACATTGAGGGTTATTCTCGTTTATTTTCAATATACAACTGAAACTGTCTTCATTTGGTGTTGTTTTTGTTTTGTTTATTTTTTTACTGTAATTGGCGCATTATTACTTTCATCCAGTTGTTTTCTGTTTTCCTTCTACTCCCAATTATATTAATGCCTTAAGGTATACTT
Organism: Eustalomyia histrio; assembly: GCA_949748255.1. Taxonomy (NCBI): domain Eukaryota; kingdom Metazoa; phylum Arthropoda; class Insecta; order Diptera; family Anthomyiidae; genus Eustalomyia; species Eustalomyia histrio. The sequence goes on from OX456523.1 coordinate 106,193,910, forward strand.
CGAAAACTGATGAGCAACAAACAACCAAGATATTTGTCATCTCCTGAACAGCTGTTGAACAATAATAATAAAAAACTGATAACCAAGCAAACTGTTTAAGCACATGTTAATAATAATTTTAGTACTTAGTGAATACCCTTAAGTTGTTTACTTTTTATTTTGTTTACATTTTTTATTTTGGCCAACGAACAGTCAGTAAAGATATCACATTACGAATTGCATTAATTGCAATGTGTTTATGCTACTGTGTTCGATTGGCCAGTTTCATGTGAATTTTAATTATTTCTTAAATATGCAGACCATAGGTCAGCACTTTTATATTTATTAATTTAGTATAACTTATAATAATTGGATCAGCACTTTTTAGTTATTAATTTAGTATAAATACCAGAATAAAACATTTATTAATTGTCAGATAGTAAACATTTGTCTTATTATTCGGACCCACCGTTCAAGTTACAAGTGCTTGAAAGGTAAAAAACTAAAAAGATTAATACAGTCCAAATTCATGTGTTTGGATTGAATCATATTAATCGAATTTATAAACATTTTTGGAGGTAAGGGACTCTTAATATCATAAAAACGCCTTGCACACGCAACCTTCTGATAACGAAAATCATCATTGAATTTCAAGTTCCCCCCACCAGTGGTAAGGGCTTGAAAAACATTCAGAGGTAGATCGAAAATTCATCAGGACAGTAGTCCATACAACAGGCACCAAGTCAACATTTTGGTGACCATTCAACAAACGCCACATTAGCATACAAACAAAATCATCAGTCCCACTAATTCAATTTGGTGGACATATACAACAAGCACCATAACATTGGTGACTAAATCAGCAGTTCCAAGACATTTTCTGGGAGCATAAGCAACAGGCACCATAACATTGGTGACCAATAAAATCATACAACGGGCATCACAATATTGTTGCCAATAAAATCAACACTTTCCACTAAGCAAAATTTCTGTGGACATATACAACGGGCATTGTTTTCAAAAGATTCATCAGTTCCCGGACATAGTCAGCACCTAAGACATCATTTACAATGGCGATGGCAAATACGTTACTGGACACCCTACATAACATTGGTGACCAATAAAATCATACAACGGGCATCACAATATTGTTGCCAATAAAATCAACACTTTCCACTAAGCAAAATTTCTGTGGACATATACAACGAGCATTGTTTTCAAAAGATTCATCAGTTCCCGGACATAGTCAGCACCTAAGACATCATTTACAATGGCGATGGCAAATACGTTACTGGACACCCTACAAAAAACGGGTGAAACAATACAATCAATAGTACGAAATTTCAAAAAGGATTCTGTGGATAGAAAATCAACCGCAGAATACTTTGAGGAACGGAGAAAACGTTTATCAGAAGCCTGGGATGAATTTGAGGCCCGGGATACGGAATTACGCATGCTCGACGATGTTAAAACACTTAAAACAGAGCATGACTATTTTACACATGATTACTACTCCAAAATACAGGAGTTAGCAACCTCCTTTATATCTGTATTCACGGAAAAGGCTAATCGTTTAAAGACATTAATAAAACAAAAGCCACCAGCAACTAAAAACACTGGTGGCACATCGGTGAATCAACAAAACTCCAATAAAAATCACGGCCTGATCCAGAAGGCACAAACTGCAATGGCACTGTTGAGTAGAGCAATAAATGTGGTAACCACCACCAGTGAAATTCAACCACGCCAATTCTACGACTACAACTTGGCACTGATCAACAAAAGATGGGACCAGCTCCAGAACCTATACAACGAGATATGCGAAAATTTTGACGATGCAGTAAATTCTGGTTTTGACGTCGACCAATTTTATGAATTAAACGACAGGGTTCAAGAGCAATCACTCAACATATCCATAATGGCCGACAGGGTACAAAACGTTGGTGCAACTCATACAACTCCTCTTCCAATTCAGTCAACTTCCTCAGTACATTTGCCAAAAATTACCATACCTAAATTTGATGGCGATTATCTGAAATGGCGACAATTTTTTGACTTGTTCTCTGAAATGGTGGATAAACAACCAATACCCACCATTCAAAAAATGTGGTATTTAAAAAGTAATTTATCTGGGGATGCTGAACACTTAATTAGTCAGTTTTCCCTATCAGAAACAAATTACGCCACTGCTTGGCAAACGCTTCAAGAACGATACAACAATAAAAGAGTTCTCGTGGCCAATCTGGTAGAGAAAATACTTAACCAACCTACTGTGATATCATCTGCGTCATCAATTAAGGCCCTTCATGATACCACTAAGGAGTGCTTATTGGCTTTAGATAATTTAGGAATTGCAACATCTTCTTGGGATGCAATTCTTATTTAACTACTGATAAAGAAACTTGATAGAAACACACATATCAGGTACGTGCAGTCATTGGCCAACCCAAGGGATGTACCAGCCATTGGTGAATTATTATCATTCCTGGAACTCCAGTTTCAGTCCATGGAAGCGATCGGTCAACGGGAGAAATCAACACAAAAGGCGGTTTCAACAATAATATCAACCAAAGAAAACCACACTGAAACATGCAGATTGTGCAATAACAATGGACACAAACTATATCACTGCAGCAAATTTCAGCAATTGTCAGATGCAGAACGATTACGTTGGGTAAAACAGCAGAATCTATGTGTCAATTGTTTCAGAAGTGATCACGGATCAAGAACCTGCATTTCAGGTAGCTGCAGAAAATGTGGGAAAAAACACAACACAATGCTTCACTTGGAAAAGAAAGATAATGCCCAAACAAGGAAAAAGTCATCAAGTCCTTCAAGCAAATCAGATCAAAATCTAAAGGGAAGGACTACTGCATCATACGTCGTAGCAGTTACATCAGCAACAACAAACGTCGCTGCGGGCCGCCAGGGGTACGTCTTGTTAGCAACAGCAAAAGTTATAATTACAGCCCCAAATGGTGTATCAGGTCAATTTAACCCTCCATTACTAACCTCTGGGTCGAATCGACCCAGACACGCAAACTTTTTAAATTAAAAAAAAAAACATGACGATATTTTAAATCAAGATATATGTGTAATCTAAATTTGTTTATATTTAAACGTTTATAAACAATAAACATAAGAAAAATTTATGATATTATGCATATAAAATTATTTTAAAAAACAGCCTGGGTCGACTAGACCTATAGTTAGCAATAATGTAACAAAGATTATGGGTCGACTAGACCCATAGTTAGCAATAATGTAACAAACAATACACATGTGTGTGAGCTTCAGAAGCTTGTGAATTTTCAATCGGAGTGGTAATTCGCGGTTATTTGTCGAAAATATAAGATTATCATTAGTTCTTGTGCAAAATTTTAAAATGAGTTCTTATGAAAGAGAACAAGAGCGAGTGCTCTTTCGAGCTGCCTACGAAACAATTGAAAAGAAGCCGCTGCCAGATTTGTGATTACAAACAAGATCGTAAAACCAAAACCACGTGCTCTAAATGTGGAAAATATATTTGCCAGAAGCACTGTTGTATATTGTGCTCAAATTGCATTGCTTCTGCACAATAGAATCCATTTATGACGATATGTTTGATGATGAAAATTCCGAATAAAAGGTAACATTTACAGTACATAACTGAAAAATGTTTGCTTTAGCCATACCAATTTTTCTTTCTAACATTTTACTATTATATTTCAGGTTTCAAATGCACTTTATTTGACGTCAATATCTTAAAAACTCATAATTTTATGCGCAATTCGGCTGGATAACTTTTTTTTCACTTTTTTTTTAGCTATATTGTAATGAATTCATACTTATTTTTAATTTAAATATTTTTTTTTAATTTACACCATTGTATACTAAAATTAAACAATAAAAGACTAAAATCTACCAAAAGAAGTATACGTTTTATCAATTTATAAGTTGAGACGATTTCAATGGATAATACAATTGAGGGTCGATAAGACCCATGGTTAGTAACCATGCGACATGATTTAAGGTTAGTAATGCAGGGTTAAAGCAGTATTAGATTCAGCCTCGCAAGTCAACATTGTATCTAAACGGCTCTGTCAAAAATTGTCCATTTCACCATCTAGAGCCTCCCTGTGCCTTGATGGTGTTGGCGAGACCCAAAAGAAACCGAAATATCGCATAAACATCAGCATGAAATCGAGGGACGACAACTTTTCAGCAAACGTGGACGCATATGTACTACCAAGCATAATTCCCGCACAACCAAGTCAGCATATTGACATTTCAACTTGGGAGATTCCTAACAACATTCACCTAACAAGAAAAAATAGATTTGCTACTTGGAGCAGAATTCTTCTTCAAACTAACTCAGAATGGAACTATACACCTTGTTGACGATCTTCCAACACTACAAAATACAGTACTTGGCTGGATTGTGGGTGGTGCAATCGGGAAAAATCCAATTCCTAACCCATTATGTGCACTCGCATGTGCGATATTTGCAGACACCACTTCATTGGAAGAGGCCATACAGCATCTTTGGAAAATGGACGAGATTGAAGGCAGCGAAAAGAGTATTTCACCATCAGAAAAACAATGTGAATCACATTTCACGCAACATGTGCACACCAATACAGATGGCCGCTTCATAGTCAGTCTCCCTTTCCGTGAAAACCCAACCGCTTTAGGAGAATCCCATGCAATGGCATACAACAGGTTCGTGGGCTTAGAGCGCCGACTCCTAAAAAATGAGGACATTCGAACACAATACATAAAATTTATGCGAGATTATGAACAATTAGGGCACATGAAAAAGGTCGACATCGATACCGTATCAGATCCCAAATACTTCATTCCTCACCACAGTGTGCTAAAACCAGATAGCACCACAACAAAGCTCAGGGTTGTTTTCGACGCATCAGCAAAAACATCATCAGGTTACTCATTGAACGACCTAATGTATACAGGGCCAACTGTCCAAAGTGAATTATTCTCAATATTATTGCGTTTTCGATTACCAAAATTTGTTTTTATCACCGACATCGAGAAAATGTACAGACAAATTTTAATTCATCAAGACGATCATCAATATCAGTTAATTATTTGGAGGGAAGATCCATCACTGCCTATTAGTTATTACAAACTTAACACGGTTACATATGGGACACGAGCAGCACCTTATCTAGCTACAAAATGTTTACAGAAAATTGCTGATGAAAAGTCAATAAACTATCCACATGGTTCTCAAATGCTCAAAAATAATTTCTACGTGGATGATGGCCTTGGCGGTTCCGATAGTCTCAACATCGCTCTTGAAACACAAAGGGAACTCATTACGATTTTAAGAAGTCATGGCTTCAACTTAAAAAAATGGTGTGCAAATCACCCACAATTACTGAAAAATATCCCACTCGGCGACAAGGAGGTGGACTTAGATTTCAATAGTAACAACGCTAACACTATAAAAACATTGGGATTATTATGGCTGCCTAGGACGGACTATTTTTGCGTCAAGGTAAAAATGAATCATCAGCAGACTGTATCAAAACGTACTGCAACATCGGATCTCGCTAAATTATTCGATCCTCTTGGCCTACTAGCACCTGTAGTTGTCAGGGCAAAGATATTTATTCAACAGCTATGGCAACTCAAATTAGATTGGGATGAACCATTGCCAGAGGACCTTCATATAATCTGGACTAAATTCAGAAACGATTTATACCGTTTAGACAATTTCAAAATCCCTCGACACATTTTTAAGGGCGAACTCCCAGTAAAAACGGAGCTGCATATATTCGCAGATGCGTCGGAAAAGGCTTTTGGTGCAGTTGCCTATATTCGAGCAACTCTTAAGGATGGAAGAATTATTGTACAATTACTTTGTGCCAAGACAAGGGTCGCTTCATTGAAACAACAGACACTACCTCGGCTAGAGTAATGTGCTGCCGTAATAGCTGCTCAACTTCTGCACAGAATTAAAACGGATCTTCAAATCAAAAATCAACCTGTATTTTTATGGACTGACTCCGAAATAGTACTATCTTGGATAAACTCTCAATCCACCTTGTACCATACGTTTGTGGCTAATCGAGTCTCCAAAATTCAAGCATTAACTTTGCCCGATCAGTGGCGCCACGTCAGATCAAAGGACAATCCAGCTGATGTACTGTCCAGAGGTTTACCAGCACTTAAACTTTCGGAATGTAATTTATGGTTGTATGGACCACTATTTCTGCACGGACGAGAAGAAATGTGGCCACCCCAATTTTCCAAACAAGTTTCGATTCCCAATGACAACGAGAAAAGGAAGACACCACTAATTTCAGCGGTTACTACCTCCAACGATAACGTCATTTACAAAATTCCACATAAAAATTCCTTCAAAACGTTGCAAGGAATATTGGCATATATGCTGAGATTCATAAAAACTCAAGAATGAAGACACAACAGCGTCCTACACATAAATCATTAACTCCGGCTGAACTGGACAATGCACTACACATAATTATTAAAACCATTCAGACGTCCGACTTTTCACCAGAAATCAAGCAACTTCGTAAAAACAAGGCAATCGACAAAAACAGCTCTATCATCAGCTTTTCTCCGTTCCTAGATGAAACAAACATCCTACGAGTTGGTGGACGATTGGAGGAATCACTGTTATCATACGACGCAAAACATCCAATGCTGATCCCATATAATGATCCCCTCATAAAACTTTTATTCACAATGGTTCACGAGGAGAATAAACATTGTGGACCACAAGCACTATTGAATATAATACGACAACGATTCTGGCCAATGAAAGGCAAAATTATGGCACGATCAACAGTCCAAAAATGCATTAGATGTGCCAGAGCTCGACCCCAACTATGTCAACAACTCATGGGAAATTTACCTCACACTCGGGTGACTCCAGCACGCCCTTTCATTAACGCCGGGGTTGATTATTGCGGACCATTTTGGATTCACTACAAGATCAGAGGGAAAAAACCAACAAAGGCATATATAGCTGTATTTTGTTGCTTCGCTACCAAGGCCACACATCTCGAATTAGTAACTGATTTATCAACTGATGCTTTTATTGGTGCTTTGAAGCGCTTCATCAGCCGCCGAGGCCGTTGTCAAAATATATACTCGGATAACGCTACTAATTTCCTAGGAGCTAAAAACCAACTATCGGAATTGGCTGAAAGCATATATTCCGTAAATGGAAAAGAAGCAATCATTTCCGCGTCCAGCTCAAAGGGAATACATTTCCATTTTATTCCACCACGAGCGCCACATTTTGGAGGGCTGTGGGAAGCAGCTATTAAATCAGCGAAACATCTATTACTACGCAGTGTTGCCACAGAATCTTTAACACAAGAAGAGCTGGGAACAGTTATAACTGAAATCGAGGCAATACTTAACTCCCGCCCACTGACACCTGTTTCAAATGATCCAAATGATCTTGAGGCGTTAACTCCCGGTCACTTTCTTATTGGAGAGGCGCTCACATCTCAAATTGACAGCAGTGCAGTTACAAGAAAAATGTCAGCATCATCGCATTGGAATCTCGTATCCGATATTAAACAAAGGTTTTGGAAACGATGGTTCACTGAGTACTTAAATCAACTACAGCAACGGTATAAGTGGAATAAACATTTTACTAACCTTAAGATTGGAGATATGGTCGTAGTTAAAGAAGACAACTTACCCGTCATGAAATGGCCCTTAGGGAGAATTATACAAATCTACCCTGGTGATGATGGTGTTATCAGAGTCGTGAAAGTCAAAACAACTAATGGACTATTCAAACGCCCAATACATCGACTCGCTCTCTTACCCATTGAATCAGATTCTGTAGATGTCAACAATCCAACCATCAGCAAGACAACTTCCACCTCGAATGAGGAACCCATTGCCAAGAAGAAGAAAACGTCGACAAATCATCTCACCTTGTCACTCCTCACAATGTTACTCCTTCTGCCAATAGTAATTGGAACTCCAGTCGACAACAAAAAATTTGGAACGATTTTGAGGAAATTGGCACAACAGCCATTTCAACCACTGAATGGAACATCTTTGTATACTATGATTTAAATACATACTGGTCTGAAACATCAATTTTAATTAATGGCACGAAGTCTCTAAAACACCTTTGTAATATGATACAATTAAACGAATCATGTCTCAGCATTATTGACCATTTTGAACACATGGAAGATGATCTACAACTGGAGAATCGACTGTTACGGAGTAAAAGGGGAGCCCTGAATATAGTTGGTAATGTTGCTCATTCATTATTTGGCACATAGCTTGGGAATTTCGATTAGAATTAGAAATCATTACGATTAGAGAAATAAAATAATCTAATCATTAGAATTGAATTTTGATAAAAATTTCAGATTACTAATTGATTTGATTAGAAATAATCAAAAATCTAATCACAATTAGTGACGATTAGCATTTCTAATCAAATCTAATCAAAACTAATCCAAAAAATAATTGATTAGATTTCTTGATTGTTTTTGATTAGATTTGATTAGATCAACTATTTTTAAATATTTTTGAGAAAAAAAATTTATTTATCACATTTGTTGCTATATTTACATAATGTAACAGTTTTTGAAAATTGCATAAAATTGCATACGGTGCACCCTGTTCTTTAAATAAACACTAGACACAGCTGGTTCACTTTGTTGTTGTGTTATTATTAATGTTAATTTTCAACGTGTTTTGTGGAAGTACAAGTATAATTTTTTTGTTTACTTAATATTGAAAGTAAAATCTTCATCGTAATGAATCCAATTGTTTTCGAAGACCAAGACTTCTCCGCAGACGATGATGTATGTGATCCAAATTATGTACCGACGAAGGTGATCCGGAACATAGTTTCGGAGAGCGAGCCGGCAGTGAGTGTTAAAAGAATGCGTAGCACCGGAAGTTCGCCCAAATTAATTTTCAACCCTGAATTTTATGTGGCAATGGTTATGTATGTAAGTTTTACCCATTATCTTCCATTAGCTTTGCTGTATATGGTGATGTATACTTGTGATAAATAAAATTTTTATTGATATTCATTTTAAATCAATATATTAATTGTTTCTTCTTGTTGTGACAGACAAATGGGAGTACAACCGCTAAATGTGTGGCCTGTAACAAATTAATAAAAGGTGAAGTTACCTCCAACTTCATCTCTCATTTAAAAGTTCGGCACAGCGAGTTGCACAAAAAGTATATGAGAATGAAAGCAGGTCCTTCCGATGAAAGCACGTCGCAGGAAGCTTTCGAAAAAAAAAATTATTCGCTTTCTGGTAGTTGATCTAATCAAAAATAATCAAGAAATCTAATCAATTATTTTTTGGATTAGTTTTGATTAGATTTGATTACAAATGCTAATCGTCACTAATTGTGATTAGATTTTTGATTATTTCTAATCTAATCAATTAGTAATCGTCTAAAATGGCTAACTAATCATAATTAATCAATTTTTCAGCACAATTAAAATTTCTAATCCAATTGCTAATCATTAGGATTTCTAATCATTATTCCCAAGCTATGATTTGGCATATTGGACTCTGAATACGCCGACCAGATATCCAATACAATACAACAAGTAAAGGAAAACGAATCATACTTATTGAAATTGTTCAAGAACCAAACATCTATTGTTGATTCAACAATTAATATCAGACGTCAAAACCAATTGGCAGCTAAGGCAAGGTTTAAACAATTGGAACAGAAAATTGAAACGTATTCGGAAGCAATGCAGGACATCAATAATGTATTATTCCAGATACATCTCACCCAATTATTTAACAGTGGTGTCTTGGAACTGAACATACTTTCCAATAATATACAGAAAATACAGTCTTCAATTCTTGATGCTCTTATAGATACACATCATGGAAAAATCAGCCCATTGCTACTAACCCCAGAACAATTACAGGATGAAATTAATCAGATTAAACTCCATGCACCAACTTCAGTGACTCTTCCTATAACTGGAAAAGATGAACTACTACTATTCAAACCAATGCAGGTTCAAGGCAGACTTACGCGTCAGCATGCAGTCTTCAAAATTACTTTACCATTGGTCGAACTTGAACAGTTTAAGATGTATCAGCTTATTCCTGTACCCAATGTATTGAACAGCACCATGGTAGCTATAAAACCATGTACTGATTTCATAGGCATATCAGCATCCCACAAAAAATACATTCTTCTTACAAGGTCAGACCTAAAAGCTTGTAATATAATAAGACAAGACATGTTTTTGTGTTCCAATGTTCAAATTCGTTACAACTATGGTTCCGAGGTCTGTGCATGTGAAATTAACTTATTCAACAATGCAACGTCGCCGACTTGTATCCTTGAGAAAACTAATGTCAGATGGATACCACTCAACAAAAGAAATCAATGGATATATGCCACGTCATCATCCTCAAGTTCTACAGCTGTTTGCAACAGAGAAATCATTCCCATATCACTAAAGGGTTCCGGTTTGCTGACGCTTGATCCCGAATGCATGCTCAAACATGAGTTTGTCACTATGAATGGACGACAAGCAATATCAAGTACAGTAAGATCTTCATACACAAGTCTTGGCAAAATCTCAGACTTATTGTTACCGAAGAACACTACCGCCTCCATAGAAAATCACCAATCAAATTCAGCGAGTTTTGAGGAAGTTTATGCCAAAAGTTTAAAGGACCTCACAACGCTACAAAGGTCGCTGGAACAACATGACATCGGTGACTTACCCAATAAATTGAAGTCCCACCTGACGCACAGCTATTCTGTTGGCTACCTGGCATTGTCATTCAGTATTTTCGCACTGATCATACTACTGTCAAAATGCAAGTTCAAGACAAAACCTCCACAATCACATCCAACTACATCAACCGAACCCACTGAAGATGACATTGAACTTCAACCATACGTCAACAAACAAAAAATGACACCTTTACCAAAGCCACGCCACCAATCCTAATTCATCCTTGATGTTTAGACACTGAAGACGGTAAACTATTCGAGCTCACTGCATTCATCGTGTTATTATACTCTCAATATTCTATACAAATTTTCACTTAAACAAAAATATTCTCTCCCGCATTCCATTTAAAATTTTCTATTGTAAAACTTTCATATTTAAAAAAGAGAACATATTTTTTTTGTTTTGTCTTAGAAATGACATTGATGAGATTGTTCTTATATTAACTAATTGTTGAACAGTCGTTCAACGCGGGGGAGAATGTTTAAGCACATGTTAATAATAATTTTAGTACTTAGTGAATACCCTTAAGTTGTTTCCTTTTTATTTTGTTTACATTTTTTATTTTGGCCAACGAACAGTCAGTAAAGATATCACATTACGAATTGCATTAATTGCAATGTGTTTATGCTACTGTGTTCGATTGGCCAGTTTCATGTGAATTTTAATTATTTCTTAAATATGCAGACTACTTTTATATTTATTAATTTAGTATAACTTATAATAATTAGATCAGCACTTTTTAGTTATTAATTTAGTATAAATACCAGAATAAAACATTTAATAATTGTCAGATAGTAAACATTTGTCTTATTATTCGGACCCACCGTTCAAGTTACAAGTGTTCGAAAGGTAAAAAACTAAAAAGATTAATACAGTCCAAATTCATGTGTTTGGATTGAATCATATTAATCGAATTCATAAACACAAACAATGGCGCAACAAAATAATGCGGATGTGTTTTCATGGAATATTTTTTCTAATATTCTCGATGAGAAATTTAAATATGTAGCCAAAAAGGAAGATCTTGTAGCAATTAAAAATGAAATCGAAGAACTTAGAGAGGAGAATAAAAAACTGAGAAGCGACATTAATAAACTCACAAGCCGGCTAGAATATATTGATCGTAAAACTCGGTCTGCAAACATTGTTGTTAGTGGTCTCAATAGCTCCAATATTACTGCTGCTAAAACAGATTTTGTTGATTTATGTAGAAACACTCTTAAGGTTAATATAAATGTTGTAACTGTTCGTTCACTTCCGTCAGAGAAGGCATTTTTATTTTCCTTGGAAACTAATATGCAAGCATTCAACGTGTTAGCTGCTTAAGGTAAACTGAAAGGAGTGGCGATATATGTATATTCAGAAAGATTATACAAATGATGAACAACAAGTACGATATAATTTAAGAAAATAAGTAAAAAGATATCTACTCCGAACAGGAGCTTAAAAGTGAGACTCGTTGAATTTTGCATTTTTGTAAACAATAAAAGGTATACCTGGTCGACAGGAAAAGTTGTCGCACGCTCTAATTCTGATGCAGAATTTTTCCGTAATTTGTTATCCGAAGTCAATTACCCAATTGAAGTCATTGTCAAAGATGGGAACGCTAAAAGTAATAACACCTTAAGCATTTCTAATATATCCATGAAATAGCAATATAGAATATGCCATTTAGTATCGTACAATGTCGCAAACCTTGTCAACAGTCTTAATTTCGAAAATTTTATTCAATACATCAAAAAATTCGATATACTCTTTCTATTCGAAACACATGTTATTGCAGACAAACAGAAACACTTTTCAATATATTTAAAAAATTACAGTCTACACTGGATTGCTGCGAGGAAGTTTCATAATGTAGGCCGTGCTAGTGGAGGGTGCCTTTATGGGTTTAGGAAAGACATACAAAAAACTTATAATTTAAAATTTTTAAGTGATTGTAATAATAATGTTATACTAAAAGCTAAACTGGATGGAAGTTTGTTTTATTTTATCCCACGATATTTAAATTGTACTAATTGGAAAGGGGATTTTGAGTCTTTTGAGAAGTTTGTAACCGATCTTGATCCTACAGATTTTTGTATAATGGGTGATCTTAATGCTCGTACTGGGAATGAATGCCAATCTTTGGATTCGAATTTTTTACTTGGCCTGCCACACATAAATGAATTGAGATGCTCTTAAGATGAAAAATCAAATTGCGAAGGCAAACAACTTTTTGAATTAGTTGAAAGGTTGGGAAGCGTAATTATTAATGGTAGGACAGCTGGTGGTAAAGAAGGTGAATTTAGCTTTTATGGTGGAAGGGGTAGCACTGTTATAGATTACTGTATCTGTTCACAGAGTTTTTTGAAGTATATTGCTGATTTTAGTATTCCCTGCAAACCCTATTCTGAGCATATGCCGCTTGAATTAAGTATGCGAATTCCATTGTCTGGGGCTAATCGATCTATTTCTAAATTAACTCCACAAAGACTTCGTTGGAACAACAAATCAGCTGTTAAGTACTCTGAAAATCTTAAACAACAAACTAACGCTACCTTTATTGAACGTAATACTTCAGTTGATGATATGGTATTGTATATTAAAAACAAAATAAAACAAGCAAATGTCAATACACATATCATACAGTTTTACACCCGAACAAAAATGGTTTAACTGGAAATGTGCTAGATTTCGTAAAAATATGATAAAATCCCACATCGAATATAGGAGAAAATACACGAATGTGAACAAAAAAAAGTATCATTCTGCCAGAACTAAGTATTTAAATACCTGTCGCGATAGAAAATTGGAATATTATAATGAAAATCTACAACAACTTAACTCGATTAGCTCCAGTAAAGCGTGGTGGAAATTGGCAAACGATATGAAGAACCGTGCTCAAATTATAAATAGTGATTTAACTGAAGAGGAATTTCTTACTCATTTTAGTTCTATTTTACAAAATACAAACCAAAATAATATATTTCAATGGTGCTTGCCGTGTTTTACTGATGCTTTTTTGGACTCTCCAATTGAATTCGTTGAACTCTCCTCCGTGCTACGATCACTTAAACTAACCCAGCAAAAAAAATGGTAGTCATTCTGTGACTATAACTTCTTTCATTGCTTCCTAAACTTCAGTTGGCATTCTTTTATGATTTTTTGTTGTTATTCTAAGACACTTCCAAAAGCATTCATGTGTTTATATTTCAAATGCAGTGATCTGGATATAAACCCGATGCATACCTTAAAAAATCACTCTTCATTACTTCTGAAGCATAAGTTATGGTATATCGTATATTTTTTGAATCTAAAGCATAAATGCAAATTGAAAAAATAGTTCTGATGAAATTTTTTAATTTTTTTATTAACTCATTTTTTATATTTTAGTTTAAAATTTCATGAGGGTTAGAATTTATGCAGTTTTGAAATTTTTATAAAAGTTTTGAAATATCAAGAAAAACAGATTTTTTTAAACTTAAATTGAAACTAGCTGGCCTGTCATTTGCATTTTTTCAGCCTTAAATATTTTTTGACGACACAATCTGTGCATTTTTGCATTATGTTTATTAATTAACACTACACCATTTTCAGTTTTAATTCAGAATTTATCAAAATAATTTTAAAATTGTGTAAAAATTATTTCAAATTGCCCAAAAATGTTTTAAAATTGTGCAAAAATTATTTATATTGTTCAAAAATATTTTAAAATTGTCTAAACATGTTTCCAAATTGTACAACCAGTTTTTAAATTATTCAAAAATATTTTTAAATTTATCTAAAAATTCATTAAAATTTTTGAAAAATGTTTTAAAAACGCTTTTTCACTAATGCAGAATTATTTATTAGTTTTAATAAAGAGTATTTGTATATCAATGCATAAATTTGGATTCTTTAAACTTATTTTTTCTGCATTCTAATGAAATATACTACAGAATATATGAACATTTTCCACTCATGCATCAGAACACCTAATCACTGTATTATCATTGATTCCTTAGAGTAAAGTATGAGTAATGCTAGTAGCTCTATTTGAATACTTCCATCCTATGACACGCTAATGTTAAATTCATCGATGAAACCATTAGAAAAGAAGTGATGCCTTTGCCATAGTAGTAATGCTTTTATTGCTTCTTTGGCAGCTTCATTTTTGCTGGGTAAATAAAGCCTCAGGATACGATGGTATAAGCTATGAGTTTTATAAGTTTGCTCCTATTTGTTTTGTTAAAGAAATATTATCAGTACCAAATATCATATTTCTTCAAGAAAATATACCAGCATCTTTTAAAAAGTCCATTTTTATTCCCCTTTGCAAAAAAGGTGACCCAAACTGTCTATCAAATTATCGTGGTCTATCATTAATTGACACTTTGTGCAAAATTTTTAACAACATCCTCCTTAATCGTATAACAGACTGGATAGAAAAGAATAAAATACTAAATGAATATCAAGCTGGTTTCCGAAAGTACTACTCGATAGTGGATAATGTATTTACTCTCACAAATATAGTGCATTTTAATAAAATAAATGGCAAAAATACATACGCTTTTTTTGTGGATTTTTCTTGCGCTTTCGATACGATCCCAAGAAACTCCCTTTTCTATAAATTATTATCAATCGTCTAAAATAATTCGTTTATTACAGCTTTCATATAAAAATACTTCAAGTCGAGTTTTATATGGAAACAACATATCTGAATCATTTTTTGTTGACATTGGTGTGAAACAAGGATGTATACTAAGTCCAATTCTGTTTGCGTTATATTTGAACAACTTAGCTGATGCATTACCAAATGGTGTAAACATGACGAATATTTCACTTAAAATCCTACTTTACGCCGATGACATTGTCATTCTTTCTGATTTGCCGGTTGCTCTGCAGAATATGATTGATTCGCTTTATTCTTATTGTAAACTTTGGTGTCTAAAGGTCAATCTGACAAAATCGAAAATATTAGTATTTCGAAGTGGTGTTATATCTAAAAGCTTAAGATGGAATTATGGTTCTGAAAGTATAGAAATTGTCAACAACTATAGATACCTTGGAATGGATCTTAATTACAATCTGTCTTTCAAAAAGCACTTAGAAAACAAGCTAGCAACATCGAAAATGGCTATTTCTTCTACGTGGTCAAAATATATAAAGCATCCTAAAATCTCGAACAACAATAAGCTTAAAATTTTCAATGCTGCATCTAGATCTATAATGTTTTACGGAGCGCAAGTCTGTGGTTTCCAAAAATATCATGAAGTGGAAAAGCTTTAGAGATTCTTCATCAAATAACACACCAAATTATATGATTTATCTAGAAACGGGCCTACACTCGTTATATTTAGAAACTTTGAAGTTACATTTTTGTTATGTCAATAAAGTTCTACAAATGCCTAATCATAGACTGCCGCGAATTTTAGGTGAAAAATTATATCGAAAAATACATTTTGGGCTGCTGACTGGTTACATTTGTGTGAGAGAATTGAATTTGTACCCGACGATACTATTATTCCTTTGTGTAAACATTGGAAAACAATAGTACACAATTTAATATTAAAGGAAATTGATGATCTGTTTGCTGATGCAAGGGGCTCTCAATTTCACGACCTATATTCACAGTTAAATTTTCCTATGGTATCCTTTTTTTTCGATCCAAAATTCTATTCTAAATCTGAATGAAGTGCTGCATATACTAAATGGCTACGACTACTATAAATTATATAATTTCCTGGAAGTCTGCTTAAAACATCGAAAATTATTAATGAATGAATTCTATTTGATTTAACTATTAGCATACATAACAAATATTATATGGTTATAGTAAAAAACTTAAATCAACTTAAATTTATCAAAGAATACTATTTAAAATAAATTTATAATCAGCAATATAAGCCAATCTGGCTCACAACTATCACGTTATGCCAATTATAGATAATAATATCATTTTATTTTTATTTGTAATATTCAAATTTGTAAACACAAAATTTTTATCTATTAAATAAATAAATAATAATAATAAATAATATATGGTAATGCATACAGACATATGTAAATATATATGGTTATATATTATTAGATAAGGCCACATATGATTCTATCTAAACTTTTTACTCGGGGGCAAATTCTAAGTTGTCAAAAATAAAATCGTTTCTTTTAGATCCAAAAAATGTCACATTTTATTATAAATTATTGTTCCAATCAATTTGTAAATTTTCTATTTATTCCCCCCAGGGCACCCCATTCTGGCGGACTTTAGGAGGCGACCGTAAAGTTTGCTAAAGGTCACTTAAATATAACACTAATCATTAAACTTACGTGTGAGGAGCTTGCAATGGCAATGATTGAGATAGAGGCTATTTTGAATTCAAGACCTATTTCGCCCCTATCTTTTGATCCCAGCGACTTTGAAATCCTCACACCTGGTCACTTTTTAATTGTCTCTGCCGTACGTGCTTTGCCAGAACAAGATGTCTTAAATAAAGACGTTGATCAACTAAAATATTGGGAGCAAATAACTAGTCTAACAAAAATTTTGGAAGAAATGGTCCCACGATTACATAAATGAACTCCAAACTCAAAATAAGTGGACCAGTATTAATCGGAATGTTGCCCAAGCGCTTTGGTAATTATACATAAAGATAATATACCCCCACAACGCTGGCTTATGGGAAAAATTATTAATATTGTGCGTGGCAGAGATGATCGTGTTTGATATAAAAACCACGTCGCCCTATCCAAAATATTATTGAAAAGGCCCTTTTAATGGGGACGGAATGTTACGTCACCGTATAAATATATTTTATTCACTTTGTATTAATTTTGTGAATTTGTATTGTTTTAAAGTCATTTTAAGTAGTTTGTCAATTTAATTCATCCTAATACAGTGGTTGATGTAATTTTATACTTCTGTCCCAATGTGACTTAATTTATTTTAAAATCACTCGTTAATTTTGTCCTTAGTTAAGCAAAAAATCTACATACGAACTATTGATATAATATTAGAGAGACAAGTAAATTACAGCAACCACATTAATTGTACCCAATGTATTTTTTGCACTGTTAGGCTAGGCTTAAGATTTTTTAATTAAACAAAATATTGTACTTGTTGATAACCATCGAACAAGGTAATTACTTTGTATCGGTTTCACGGGCGCAATTGCTAATTTGGTGAAGTTCATTTACAGTGCCTAAAGAACTTTTCATTGGCATAAGGACAACAGTTTCTAATATAATTCAATTGCTCCATATTGCTGCTGGTAAGGAAAACTCTACTTATTGAACACTAAGGAAAAAATATCAAAATTTCATCATGCGTTTTTACCCAAACATGGGGTTTATACATTATGTCATGAACTAGAAAGCACGCTTAGATGTAATCTTTCGAAAACAAATGTTTATATTAGTGGGGATTCAATCCAAGCGTATGAACTTGGACTGACACTAATTTTGTTTTGTCTAGAGCAGTGATCGGCAAACTTATACTAACATACTAACACAGATAGCATGAAAAGAAAAATAATAAATCAGTATCAGTTGAGCTTTCGTGCAGTACTACCTCACTGCGACGGATAGTACGTACATTACACTGAACGAATTGTCTTACGAAGAATGGGAGTATGATTACCTGTTTGTCGAAAATTTTTTCGGCACACTTTAACGTTTAATATACCAGCGTCTTTTATTGTTGCTGCTGAACTTGCAAAACGTTGCCGTCCATTCGGGGATGGCCAGTTTTTCAAGGATGTTATAAAATATGCAATGAATGAATGAACTTACAAATTATTTTGTAATTTGTAAGTTATTTTGTAATTTATAAGTTAAAGTATATTAAAATCTTTAATATTTCTTTATTTTTTTATTTATTTGTTTATTGATTTAATTATAAATTTTAGTTTTTTTTTATTTGCTTTTGTTATTTTTTTTTGTAATGCTTTTTTTTGTTCTCATCCTTTATTTTTTATGTTTGTTTATATGCACATAGTTTTAGGAAAATTACAAACACATTTCTTTCAGCGCATTAAGAGAGGGAGAGCGTAACTCACCCATACAATGGCAACAATATGGTTGTATTAGTTTGCCGATCACTGGTCTAGAGATTCCCTTCAAGCACTTGTTACTTGAAAGGAGGTATTTAAAAGAACAGTATTAATTTGTTTTAACTGATAAAATTATTTTTTATTGCTCACTTATTTATACTTAAATTATGCTTACTTTCCTAAATTACACTGACTTACAATTTATGGCCTTTTAGCCAATAGGAAACAAGAACGGTAAAACTTGCTGAGTTACCATAATTGCAATTAATGGAATTTAATATTCATGGGACAATTTTAATTCCCACATGTAATCTGAACCACTTTACATTAAGGTGGCTCACACAATGAAGGTAAATATTAGGGTAACTCAATTACCACAAGTCTGAACATTCTCCACCGCGTTGAACGGACGATCAAAAGCAAAAAAAAAAATAAATAAAATTTTATTGTCAACTTAGGTTGATACATGATAAAATTTTCAAATGCAGTGAATGTTGGTTTCTGATGAACAGTTGAATTCTCGTCTCCAGCTGCTAGACATCAATACTAAATTGGGAATGCTGGCGTGGCATTGGTAGAGGTGTCATCTCGTGTTCTTCGATGTGCGGTTTTTGTGTATTTCGATTCCATTTGCATTTTGACTGCAGAATGATGATTGCAGTGCTGCTTAGGAAAAGTGCTAGATAGCCAATTGTGTAGCTGTGCGTCTGGTGAGACTTCAATTTATTGGGTAATTTAGCGATATCATGTTGTTCTAGTGACCTTTGTAGAGTTGTTAGGTCCTTAATGTTTTTGGCATATGCATCTTCCAAGGTTGTTGAGTTGACTTCTTTGTAGTTTATGGAACTAGTAGTGTTCTTTGGTAATATTAAGTCTGAGATTTTGCCAAGACTTGTGTATGAGGACCTCAATGTGCTCGATATGGTTTTTCTTCCGTTCATATTGACAAATTCGTGTATTAGCATGCATTCTGGATCAAGAGTCAGTAAACCAGAGCCTTTTAATGATATAGGAATGATTTCCCTGTTGCAGACAGCTGTGGCTCTTGAGGATGGTGATGAAGCATATATCCATTGATTTCCTTTGCTGAGTGGTATCCATCGGATATTAGTTTTCTCTAGGATACAAGTTGGTGTCGTTTTGTTGTTTAATAAATTAATTTCGCATGTACAGACTTCCGAACCATAATTGTAACGGATTTGGACATTGGAGCAAAGAAACACGCCTTGTTCCATTATGTCGCAGGCGCTTAACTCTGAATTTGTAAAAGGAACGTATTGCTCATGGGATGCAGATATGCCCAAAAACGTAGCACATGGTTTAATGGACACCATTGTATTATCCATTATGTTGGGTACAGGAATCAAGTGAAACATCTGGAGTTTTTCACGTTCAATCAATGGTAGAGTAATTTTAAAAACAGCGTGTTGGTGAGTTAGTCTGCCTTTCACCTTCATGAGTTTGAATAATTGTAGCATTTTAGTTTTTTCTGTCACTGGAAGACTCATTGATGGTGGTGAATGGAGTGAGATCTGATCAACTCCATTTTGTAACTGTTCTGGAGTCAGTAACCATGGACTGATTTGTCCATGATGTGTATACATGAGAGTGTCAAGGATTGATGATTGTATGCCTTTTACGTTGTTTGCAACTAATGTTAACTCAAGAACAGCTGAATTAAATATTTGATTAAGTTGCACTTGAAAAAGCACATTTTCGATGTCATGTATATCATTTGAGAAGATTTTAATTTCCTGCTCCAATTGTTCAAATCTTGCCTTAGCTGTTATTTGATTCTGCCGGATGAAATTAATTGTGGAATCAATGACTGATGTCTGATTCTTCAATAATTTTAGCAAATACGATTCATTTTCATTGACTTGTTTTATTGTTTCTGACATCTGTTCGGCGTATTCTGAATCCAGTACGCCAAATAATGAATGGGTGATATTACCAACAATATCCACTGCTCCTCTTTTAACTCGTAGTAGTCGGTTATCTAGTTCTCTCTCCATGTGCCGAAAGTGATCAATGATACCGAGACATGATGTGTTCGTTGTGATAAGCTTGCACATGTTTTCCAATGACCTTGTCCCATTGACAAGGATTGATCTTTCGGACCAATAAGACGCTAAATCATAGTATACGAATAAATTCCATTCAGTAGTTGAAATAGCTGCTATTCCAATTTGCTCAAAATGGATTCCGACCCTTGATCAAAATTTCTTATTTTCGATTGGAGTTCCAAATGCCATTGGAAACAGCAACAGTATGATGAATAATGCTAGATTGAGATGGGTTGACACTGTTTTCTTTTTCTTAGTTTTGGGTTCTTCACCTTGGTCATGTTGATTTATTGTGTACGGTCATTATGATGATTGTTTGGAACCTCTTCTTGTTCGTTGTTTGTTTCGACGGGTAATAGCGCTAGTCGATGTATTGGTCGCTTGAAAAGACCAGTAGCGGTTTTTACTTCAGCGACTCTTACAATTCCATCATCTCCAGGGTGAACTTGAACAACTTTTCCTAAAGGCCATTTCATTACGGGTGAATTGTCTTCTTTGATGATTACCATATCTCCTATTTTAAGGTTGGTGGACTGCGTTTTCCACTTGTTACGTTGCTGCAATTCGTTTAGGTATTCTATGGTCCGTCGTTTCCTGAATTCTTGTTTTAAGCGAGATACAAGGTTCCAATGTGACAATGTTGAAGTCTTCATAGGTACTGCTCTGCTATCCACTGGTGATGTAAGTGCCTCGCCAATTAAAAAATGTCCAGGAGTTAATGCCTCAATGTTGTCTGGATCATTTGATAAAGGTGTTAGTGGACGGAAGTTAAGAATTGCTTCAATTTCGACTATTACAGTTTCTAATTCTCCCTGTGTTAAATTTGCAGTTGCAACACTGCGTAGAAGGAGGTGCTTTGCAGATTTCACCGCTGCTTCCCATAATCCTCCGAAACGTGGTGTTCTTGGGGGAATAAAGTGAAACTGCTTTCCTTTTGAGCTGGTTGAGGATATGATTGTTTCCTGTCCTCTTTTGGAGTAAATGCTCTCAGACGATTCTGACAGCTGGTTTCTGGCTCCTATGAAATTGGTAGCGTTGTCAGAGTAGATGTTCTGGCAACGACCTCGGCGACCAATGAATCTTTTTAAGGCGTCGATAAAAGCTTCAGTAGACAAGTCTGAAACTAATTCGAGATGCACGGCCTTCGTAGCGAAACAACAGAAGACAGCTATATAAGCCTTTGTTGGCCGTTTTCCTCTGATTTTGTAGTGGATCCAAATTGAACCGCAGTAGTCTACACCAGCGTTGATGAATGGTCGTGCAGGAGAAACCCGAGCTTGTGGTAGGTTTCCCATGATTTGTTGGCACAGTTGTGGTCGCGACCTGGTACATCTGATGCATTTCTGAACTGTTGATCTTGCCATTAGCTTTCCCTTTACTGGCCAAAATCGTTGTCTCATTATGTTCAGTAGCGCCTGAGGACCACAATATTTATTTTCTTCATTATAAATAACAGCTTGACGAAAGGGTCGTTATGTGAGATCAACATGGGGTGTTTTGCATCATACTGTAACATGGCCGCCTCAAGTCGGTCCCCAACTCGTAGGATACGTCTTTCATCTAGGAATGGTGATAAGCTGCTGATGGAACTACTTTTGTCTACTCCGTTGTAGTTTTTAGGTTGTTTTAATTCTGCTGAGAAGTCAGAAGCCTGAATGGTTCGTATTATCAAGAATAGTGCATCATCGAGTTCAACTGGAGTTAATGATTTGTATATAGGCCGCTCTTGTTTTCTCATCCTCGAATTTGTGATAAATCTAAGGACATATCTTTGTAGAGACTTGAAGGAATTCCTGTGGTGAATCGTATATACAAAATCATCGTTGACGAGGGTGACTGCCGTGATTGGAGCTATCTTCCTTTTTTCAATGTCAGTGTCAGTTGGGATGTGTGGTTGTGATGAAAACGAGGGTAGCCACATTTCTTCTCTTCCGTGTAGGAATTGTGGCCCGTAAAACCATAAGTCACATGAAGCCAATTTTACTGCTGATAATCCCCTGGATAATACGTCAGCTGGATTGTCCTTTGATCGAACATGGCGCCATTGGTTGGGCAAGGTTAGTGATTGAATTGTAGCTACTCGGTTAGCAACGAATATATGAAAAGTTGAAGATTGTGCGTTTATCCAAGATAGAACAATTTCAGAATCAGTCCATAAGAATACTGGCTGATCCTTCATTTGGGTATCGATTTTTACCCTGTGTACTTATTGAGCGGCTGCACATAATTCCAATCGAGGCAGCGTTTGTTGCTTTAATGGAGCAACCCGTGTTTTTGTGCATAATAATCATGCAATAACTCTTCCATCTTTAAGAGTTGCACGGATGTACACCGCTGCACCAAATGCCTTTTCAGATGCATCCGCAAACACATGTAGTTGCGTTCTTACTGGAATGTCACCCTTGAAGATATGTCTTAAGATTTGTAGGTTGTTTAAGCTATCCAATTCGGTTCTAAATGTATTCCAGTCTGTTTGAAGCTCCCTTGGTAATGGTTCATCCCAATGTAACTTTAGTTGCCATAATTGTTGAATGAATATTTTTGCCTTCACAACAACAGGAGCCACTAATCCAAGAGGATCATATAACCTTGCTAGATCCGACGTCGATGAACGTTTTGATACAGTTTTTAGCGGGTTCATTTTTACCTTGACGCAAAAACGGTCCGTTTTAGGCAGCCATAGTAATCCTAACGTTTTCACAGTGTTAGAGTTGTCACTGCTAAAATCTAAATCCACCTCCTGATCGCCGAGTGGAATGTTCTTTAGCAGTTGTGGATGGTTTCCACACCATCTTTTGAGATTGAAGCCGTATTTTTTTAGAATCATAATGAGTTCCCTTTGTGTTTCTATGGCTGTGTTAAGACTATCTGAACCTCCAAGGCCATCATCCACATATAAATTATCTCTTAACAGTTGGGCTGCATATGGATAATTGACAATGTTCTCGTCGGCGATTCTTCGCAAGCATTGTGTGGCTAAATAGGGTGCTGCCCGGGTACCGTATGTGACTGTGTTGAGCATGTAGTAGTTGATGGGTGATGATGGATCCTTCCTCCATATTATAAGTTGAAATTGATGATTGTCGGGATGAATCAATATTTGTCTGTACATTTTTTCGATGTCAGTAGTAAAGACAAATTTCGGCAAGCGAAAACGAAGTAAAATTGAAAATAGCTCACTTTGAACAGTTGGGCCGTTAAACATTAAGTCATTAAGAGAGTGACCTGTGGAAGTTTTGGCTGATGCGTCGAACACTACTCGGAGTTTGGTTGTGGTGCTGTCAGGTTTTAATACGCAATGATGAGGAATGAAGTACTTGGGATCTAATAAGGTGTTGGGGTTGATTCTTTGCATGTGTCCAAGTTGTTCATATTCTTGCATAAATTGAACGTATTGATTTCGAACCTTATCATTTTTCAGAAGTCTACGCTCGAGGCCATCGTATGGGATTCTCCTAATGCTGCTGGATTTTCCCTGAATGGAAAGCTTACTTTAAAGCGCCCATCTTCGGTTGTGTGCTTATAATGGGTTAGGAATTGGATTTTTTCCTATGGCACCTCCTACAATCCATCCTAATGTTGTGTTTTGTAGGGTTGGGAGATCATCAGCAAGGTGTATCGTCCCATTTTAGTTAATTTGTAATAGAACTCTGCTCCAAGTAGCAAATCAATTTTTTCTTACTGGTCAAAGTGAGGATCTGCAAGATAAATGTTATTGGGAATGTCCCACGATGAAATGTCAATATATTGACTTGGTTGTGCGGGAATTATACTTGGTAGTACGTATGCTTCCACGTTCGTTGAGAAGCAACGATCCCTGGACTTCATTTGAATGCTTGTGCGATACCTGGATTTCTTTTGGATTTCACCAATGCCATCAAGGCAAAGTGAAGCTCCTAACGGTGAAATGGATAGTTTTTGGCAAAGACGTTTTGATACAACATTCACTTGTGATCCTGAATTCAATACTGCTCTAAATTCGTCTGATGCACCATTTGGGGCTGTAATTATCACTCTTGCCGTTGCTAGCAAGACATATCCCTGGCGGCCCGCAGCGTCGTTGGTTGTTGCTGTAGCTGGAACTGATGTAATTGCTACGACATTTGAGGCAGGCGCCCCTTTTGTCGTATGTGGATGTGAGACCCTGCTTGATCCTGAACTGGGATATGGTGATTTGTTGTCTTTCCTCTCCAAGTGAAGCAACGTGTTGTGCCTTTTTTCACATTTACTGCAATTACTTGATTTGCAATTTTTTGACGCGTGATCACTTCTGAAGCAGTTGACGCATAGTTTGCGTTGTTGTACCCAGCGTAGTCGTTCTTCTTCTGATAATTGACAAAATGTGTTGCAGTGGTAGAGTTTATGGCTACTGTTATTGCATAATTTGCATATGCTAATGCTGTGTCCATTGGATGTTATTATTGTTGAAACTGCCTTTTGTGTCGGTTTTTCCTTTGGAACGATTGCCTCCATAGATTGAAATTGAAGTTCCAGGAATGATAAGAATTCAGTTATCGTTGGCACATCCCTTGGGTTAGTTAGTGATTGCATGTACCTGATGTGCGTGTTTTTATCAAGCTTTTTTATCAATACTTGTATAAGTATTGCATCCCAAGTAGATATTTCAATTCTCTTGTTGTTGTAGCGATCCTGTAAAGTTCCCCAGGCAGTTTTATAATTTGTCTCGGATAGAGAGAATTGACTGATTAGATGTTCAGCTTCTCCTGACAAATTGTTTTTCAAATACCACATTTTCTGAATGGCGGGAATCGGCTGTTTATCCACCATTTCAGAAAACAAATCATAGAACTGTCGCCATTTTAAATAGTTGCCATCAAATTTCGGTATGGTAACTTTTGGCAAATGTAACGACGAAGTTGACTGATTTGAAGGAGTTGGCTGATGTGAATGAGTTGGCTGATTTAAATGAGTTTGCCTAATTGTACAGTCGTTTTGTACCTTGTTAGCCATTATGGACAGGCTGACCAAACGCTCTTGAACCTTGTCGTTTAACTCATAAAAACTGTTGATGTCAAAATCAGATAGTAATGGATCCTCAAAACTTTCGCATATACCGTCGTATATGTTCTCGATCTGGTCCCAAAGTTTTTTGATCGTTGCCAGTTTGACGTCGTAGAATGGAAGTGGTTGAATTTCATCGGTAGTGGTTTCTACCTTTAAGAATCTGCTTAGAGCTATCATCCTAGCTTATAATAACTTTGTATATGAGTTTGTTAACTCACTGATTTTTGAGTAGTAGTCCTCCGTAAAATACTCTGTCTTCAGCCTTTTAACTTCATCAAGCATACGTAATTCTGTATCCTTGGCCTCAAACTGGTCACAAGCTTCCGAAAGTCGTCTTATACGCTCCTGAAAGTATTCTGCGGTTGTTTTTCTGTCCGCAGAGTCTTTTTTGAAGTTTCGGATTATTGTTTGAATTGATTCGCCCGTTTCCAGTAGGGTATCCAGTAACAGTTTCGCCGTTGCTATTGTATATGGTAGCCTTTGCCTGTTGTTCTGTCGATTTGTCGATTAAAATCCTGGAACTGATGAATTTGGTCACCAATGTTATGGTGCCTGTTGTATATGCTCCAACAAAAATGCTGGAACTGATGAATTTGGTCACCAATGTTATGGTGCCTGTTGTATATGCTCCAACAGAATTGCTGGAACTGATAAATTTGTTCACCAATGTTATGGTGCCTGTTGTATATGATCCAACAGAATTGCAGGAACTGATAAATTTTGTCACCAATGTTATGGTGCCTGTTGTATATGCTCCATCAGAATGGCTGGAACTGATAAATTTGGTCACCAATGTTATGGTGCCTGTTGTACAGGTTGGTTGAAAAGTTCCTGCGCTCACCTAGAGATGGCACTGCTAGCTCCAAACTTTTTTTTTCTCAGTTGGTATAACTGTCCAAAGAACACATGCAAAGTTGCAATTCATTCTGTCAATTCTTTCTTTGTTTACAAGCCATTTGAAGTTGACGTGTCATTGATTTTTTTAATATGGAAAAAATTTATTATCGTGCAGTCATTAGATTCTTTGTTTTGAAGGGTTTAAAAGCAAAGGAAATTTATGAACAATTGTTAGAAGTGTATAAGGAGTCCTCACCTTCAAAACGCACCGTTGAATTTTGGGCTGGTGAATTTAAACGTGCCTTAAAGACAATCCACGCGAAGGACGACCAAAAACTGCAACCACAGCAGAAATCATGGAGCAGGTACATAATATGGTTAGTGAAGATCCAAATTTGACTAAGCGTGAAATTGCTAATGCCATAGGAATCTCAGACGAACGAGTACTCCATATTTTACACGAAGAATTACGTATGAAAAAACTGTTTGGAAAGTTAGTGCCGCACACATTAACAATTCAACAAAAACTGGATCGAAAACAAATTTCTCAGCGTAATTTGAAGCGTTTTAAGCCGAATAAAACCGACTTCTTGCGTCGTTTTACAACTATGGACGAGACTTGAATCTACCACCATGATCCTTAATTGAAACAAGAACGTTTACAATTGACTGAAGCTGGTTGTTCAGCTCCAAAGCAGGTGAAGTCACAACGATCAGCAAAGAAGGTTATGGCATCAGTTTTTGGGGATGCAAAAGGAATTTTGTTGATTGATTATCTTCAGAAAGGTAAAACAATCAACTCTGAATATTATTGCAGCCTTTTCGTTCAGCTGGATGAAAAAATTCGTGAGAAAATACCTGGTTTAAAGAAGAAAAAAATCAATTTTCATCCAGACAATGCACATGCTCACAAAAGAGTTTTGACGATGGCTAAATTCAAAGAATTTAAGTACGAATTGCTTGAACATCCACCGTATTCACCAGATTTGACTCCCAGTGACTACTATCTCTTCAGAAATCTCAAACGATTCCTTCGTGGAAAGCATTTTTCTTCGAATGAAGAGGCTATAGCAGCCGTTGACGGTTATTTTGCAGAGCTAACGGAAAACCACTATAAGGATGGGATAAAATTATTGGAAGATCATTGAAAAAAGTGTATTGAGCTTCTAGGAGATTATGTTGAATAAAAAAATATATTTCGTAACAAAAACAGTATTCTTTCATTTCGAACGCAGGAACTTTTCAACCAACCTGTATATGCTCCAACAGAATTGCTGGAACTGATAAATTTGGTCACCAATGTTATGGTGCCTGTTGTATGTATATGCTCCAACAGAATTGCTGGAACTGATAAATTTGGTGTAGAGGATCGATTGTTGCTTGTTGTGGCCTCCACTGGTGTAGAAGGCGTTATAGCGTTGGACTGCTGTCCAAGTGTTTGGGGTTGCGTGTTTAGATTGTTCAAAGCTCCTTACCACTGGTGGGGGAAGCTTAAAACAGTGTCGGGGTCACCAAACTGTGTTTATTTGGTGCTTGATGTATGGACAGATGTCCTGATGATTGTGGTTGCGTGGTCAAAAGGCGTTTATAAGGTGTCAAGAGTCCCTTACCGCTGGTGGGGGGAAACTCAAAACTTCAAAAAACGCTTGAAACAAGGGTCACCAAAATGTTTATATTAGTGGGGATTCAATCCAAGCGCATGAACTTGGACTGACACTAATTTTGTTTTGTCTAGAGATTCCCTTCAAGCACTTGTTACTTGAAAGGAGATATTTGAATGAACAGTATTAATTTGTTTTAACTGATAAAATTATTCTTTATTGCTCACTTATTTATACTAAAATTATGCTTACTTTTCTAAATTACACTGACTTACAATTTATGGCCTTTTAGCCAATAGAAAACAAGAATGCTAAAACTTGCTGAGTTACCATAATTGCAATTAATGGAATTTAATATTCATGGGATAATTTCAATTCCCACGTGTAATTGAACCACTTAACATTAAGGTGGCTCACACAATGAAGGTAAATATTAGGGTAACTCAATTACCACAAGTCTGAACAACAAAACATAGCGTTGTTTTATCAGAAGACATTAAGAAGGCATATAATAGAGTTGTTTCTACTTTTATTCTATATGAATTACGAGAATCGAATGATCCTATTTCAATGATAAAACTTTTGTATTCATTCCTGTCGGAGCGCAGAGTAATGGTTAAAATCGATGGCCATTTTCCACTTCACCCTTTGGATAATGGAGTCTCTCAGGGATTTCCCTCGTCTGTAGTTCTATTTATAATTTACGCAAATTCGTAGGCAAAATCTATTCGGAATTTACCAGGAATTGATTATGTTCAAATATATGCGCCATTTTCGTCGTTGATTCTGGCACTTCTACCGTTGTTGCAACCAGTCTAAATCTGCTTAATAATAAGATACAGACGTGGGCCACTACTCGTGGGGCTGTTTTACCTGTAAATAATTCTGAATTGTTGCAAGTTTGTAGAAAGAATATATAACTTTTCAGCAAAAACTGAACTGTTTATTGATGGCATGCCCAGGGTGGGGCCGGGCCAAAATAAAATTTTTTTAATATGTTTAGTATACATATATACACCTAGAAAACAGTATCAGTTGTCTACTGAAGAAATGTTAGTATAAATTTTGTTATCAATACCAATCATTAGTGACGTCTTTTATCAATACAATCCATAATTCGGTTGCTTCTACTGAAACCATAATCAAATGATATATTTGATCAGAATAACCGTACTTGTAGTTACCACATTTAAATATCGACAATTTTTAAATAAATTTGATAGATTGTACCAAATTACTAATATATTCCCTAAATGAATGGTTGCTTCCACCGCACACAAATACTAAACGAATTTTATTTTTAACGATGATTGGAAATACCAATAATTGAATAATAGGATTGATATTTGGTTTCTTTTCCCTTTTTTTAATTCCCAATACAACATTTTTGCTTTATTAATGGATTTTAGGTTTTTGCAAATAAATGCTGTGTCCATTGGATGTTATTATTGTTGAAACCGCCTTTTGTGTCGGTTTTTCCTTTGGAACGATTGCCTCCATAGATTGAAATTGAAGTTCCAGGAATGATAAGAATTCAGTTATCGTTGGCACATCCCTTGGGTTAGCTAGTACCTGATGTGCTTGTTTTTAACAAGCTTTTTAATCAATACTTGTATAAGTATTGCATCTCAAGTAGATGTTTCAATTTCCAAATTGTTCAATTCCAGTAAGCAGTCTTTGGTGGTGTCATGCATAGATTTGATAGATTGAGCAGATGACGTCACGGACTGTTGGTTGAGTATTCAATCAACGAGGTTCGATACTAAAATTCTCTTGTTGTTGTAGCGATCCTGTAAAGTTCCCCAGGCAGTTTTATAATTTGTCTCGGATAGAGAGAATTGACTGATTAGATGTTCAGCTTCTCCTGACAAATTGTTTTTCAAATACAACATTTTCTGAATGGCGGGAATCGGCTGTTTATCCACCATTTCAGAAAACAAATCATAGAACTGTCGCCATTTTAAATAGTCGCCATCAAGTTTCGGTATGGTAACTTTTGGCAACTGTAACGACGAAGTTGACTGATTTAAAGGAGTTGGCTGATGTGAATGAGTTGGCTGATTTAAATGAGTTTGCCTAATTGTACAGTCATTTTGTACCTTGTTAGCCATTATGGACAGGCTGACCAAACGCTGTTGAACCTTGTCGTTTAACTCATAAAAACTGTTGATGTCAAAACCAGATAGTAATGGATCCTCAAAACTTTCGCATATACTGTCGTATAAGCTCTCGATCTGGTCCCAAAGTTTTTTGATCGTTGCCAGTTTGACGTCGTAGAATGGAAGTGGTTGAATTTCATCGGTAGTGGTTTCTACCTTTAAGAATCTGCTTAGAGCTATCATCCTAGCTTGTGCCTTTCTGATCAAGCCTTGGTCTTTAATAGACTCCTGCTGAAGCAATGATGAAACACCAGTGTTTTTATCTGCTGGTAGCTTTTGTTGGGATACCGCCTTTATACGATTAGCCTCTGTTGACAATAACTTTCTATATGAGTTTGTTAACTCACTGATTTTTGAGTAGTAGTCCTCCGTAAAATACTCTGTCTTCAGCCTTTTAACTTCATCAAGCATACGTAATTCTGTATCCTTGGCCTCAAACTGGTCCCAAGCTTCCGATAGTCGTCTTATACGCTCCTCAAAGTATTCTGCGGTTGTTTTTCTGTCCGCAGAGTCTTTTTTGAAGTTTCGGATTATCGTTTGAATTGATTCGCCCGTTTCCAGTGGGGTATCCAGTAACAGTTTCGCCGTTGCCATTGTATATGGTAGCCTTTGCCTGTTGTTCTGTCGATTTGTCGATTAAAATCCAGGAACTGATGAATTTGGTCACCAATGTTATGGTGCCTGTTGTATATGCTCCAACAAAAATGCTGGAACTGATGAATTTGGTCACCAATGTTATGGTGCCTGTTGTATATGCTCCAACAGAATTGCTGGAACTGATAAATTTGGTCACCAATGTTATGGTGCCTGTTGTATATGATCCAACAGAATTGCAGGAACTGATAAATTTTGTCACCAATGTTATGGTGCCTGTTGTATATGCTCCATCAGAATGGCTGGAACTGATAAATTTGGTCACCAATGTTATGGTGCCTGTTGTACAGGTTGGTTGAAAAGTTCCTGCGCTCACTTAGAGATGGCACTGCTAGCTCCAAACTTTTTTTTTCTCAGTTGGTATAACTGTCCAAAGAACACATGCAAAGTTGCAATTCATTCTGTCAATTCTTTCTTTGTTTACAAGCCATTTGAAGTTGACGTGTCATTGATTTTTTTAATATGGAAAAAATTTAATATCGTGCAGTCATTAGATTCTTTGTTTTGAAGGGTTTAAAAGCAAAGGAAATTTATGAACAATTATTAGAAGTGTATAAGGAGTCCTCACCTTCAAAACGCACCGTTGAATTTTGGGCTGGTGAATTTAAACGTGCCTTAAAGACGATCCACGCGAAGGACGACCAAAAACTGCAACCACAGCAGAAATCATGGAGCAGGTACATAATATGGTTAGTGAAGATCCAAGTTTGACTAAGCGTGAAATTGCTAATGCCATAGGCATCTCAGACGAACGAGTACTCCATATTTTACACGAAGAATTACGTATGAAAAAACTGTTTGGAAAGTTAGTGCCGCACACATTAACAATTTAACAAAAACTGGATCGAAAACAAATTTCTCAGCGTAATTTGAAGCGTTTTAAGCCGAATAAAACCGACTTCTTGCGTCGTTTTATAACTATGGATGAGACTTGAATCTACCACCATGATCCTTAATTGAAACAAGAACGTTTACAATTAACTGAAGCTGGTTGTTCAGCTCCAAAGCAGGTGAAGTCACAACGATCAGCAAAGAAGGTTATGGCATCAGTTTTTTGGGATGCAAAAGGAATTTTGTTGATTGATTATCTTCAGAAAGGTAAAACAATCAACTTTGAATATTATTGCAGCCTTTTGGTTCAGCTGGATGAAAAAATTCGTGAGAAAAGACCTGGTTTAAAGAAGAAAAAAATCAATTTTCATCCAGACAATGCACATGCTCACAAAAGAGTTTTGACGATGGCTAAATTCAAAGAATTTAAGTACGAATTGCTTGAACATCCACCGTATTCACCAGATTTGACTCCCAGTGACTACTATCTCTTCAGAAATCTCAAACGATTCCTTCGTGGAAAGCATTTTTCTTCGAATGAAGAGGCCATAGCAGCCGTTGACGGTTATTTTGCAGAGCTAACGGAAAACCACTATAAGGATGGGATAAAATTATTGGAAGATCATTGAAAAAAGTGTATTGAGCTTCTAGGAGATTATATTGAATAAAAAAATATATTTCGTAACAAAAACAGTATTCTTTCATTTCGAACGCAGGAACTTTTCAACCAACCTGTATATGCTCCAACAGAATTGCTGGAACTGATCAATTTGGTGTAGAGGATCGATTGTTGCTTGTTGTGGCCTCCACTGGTGTAGAAGGCGTTATAGCGTTGGACTGCTGTCCAAGTGTTTGGGGTTGCGTGTTTAGATTGTTGAAAGCCCCTTACCACTGGTGGGGGAAGCTTAAAACAGTGTCGGGGTCACCAAACTGTGTTTATTTGGTGCTTGATGTATGGACAGTTGTCCTGATGATTGTGGTTGCGTGGTCAAAAGGCGTTTATAAGGTGTCAAGAGTCCCTTACCGCTGGTGGGGGGAAACTCAAAACTTCAAAAAACGCTTGAAACAAGGGGTCACCAAAATGTTTATATTAGTGGGGATTCAATCCAAGCGCATGAACTTGGACTGACACTAATTTTGTTTTGTCTAGAGATTCCCTTCAAGCACTTGTTACTTGAAAGGAGATATTTGAATGAACAGTATTAATTTGTTTTAACTGATAAAATTATTCTTTATTGCTCACTTATTTATACTAAAATTATGCTTACTTTTCTAAATTACACTGACTTACAATTTATGGCCTTTTAGCCAATAGAAAACAAGAATGCTAAAACTTGCTGAGTTACCATAATTGCAATTAATGGAATTTAATATTCATGGGATAATTTCAATTCCCACGTGTACTTGAACCACTTAACATTAAGGTGGCTCACACAATGAAGGTAAATATTAGGGTAACTCAATTACCACAAGTCTGAACAACAAAACATAGCGTTGTTTTATCAGAAGACATTAAGAAGGCATATAATAGAGTTGTTTCTACTTTTATTCTATATGAATTACGAGAATCGAATGATCCTATTTCAATGATAAAACTTTTGTATTCATTCCTGTCGGAGCGCAGGGTAATGGTTAAAATCGATGGCCATTTTCCACTTCACCCTTTGGATAATGGAGTCCCTCAGGGATTTCCCTCGTCTGTAGTTCTATTTATAATTTACGCAAATTCGTAGGCAAAATCTATTCGGAATTTACCAGGAATTGATTATGTTCAAATATATGCGCCATTTTCGTCGTTGATTCTGGCACTTCTACCGTTGTTGCAACCAGTCTAAATCTGCTTAATAATAAGATACAGACGTGGGCCACTACTCGTGGAGCTGTTTTACCTGTAAATAATTCTGAATTGTTGCAAGTTTGTAGAAAGAATATATAACTTTTCAGCAAAAACTGAACTGTTTATTGATGGCATGCCCAGGGTGGGGCCGGGCCAAAATAAAATTTTTTTAATATGTTTAGTATACATATATACACCTAGAAAACAGTATCAGTTGTCTACCGAAGAAATGTTAGTATAAATTTTGTTATCAATACCAATCATTAGTGACGTCTATTATCAATACAATCCATAATTCGGTTGCTTCTACTGAAACCATAATTAAATGATATATTTGATCAGAATAACCGTACTTGTAGTTACCACATTTAAATATCGACAATTTTTAAATAAATTTGATAGATTGTACCAAATTACTAATATATTCCCTAAATAAATGGTTGCTTCCACCGCACACAAATACTAAACGAATTTTATTTTTAAAGATGATTGGAAATACCAATAATTGAATAATAGGATTGATATTTGGTTTCTTTTCCCTTTTTTTAATTCCCAATACAACATTTTTGCTTTATTAATGGATTTTAGGTTTTTGCAAATAAATGCTGTGTCCATTGGATGTTATTATTGTTGAAACCGCCTTTTGTGTCGGTTTTTCCTTTGGAACGATTGCCTCCATAGATTGAAATTGAAGTTCCAGGAATGATAAGAATTCAGTTATCGTTGGCACATCCCTTGGGTTAGTTAGTGATTGCATGTACCTGATGTGCTTGTTTTTAACAAGCTTTTTAATCAATACTTGTATAAGTATTGCATCTCAAGTAGATGTTTCAATTTCCAAATTGTTCAATTCCAGTAAGCACTCTTTGGTGGTGTCATGCATAGATTTGATAGATTGAGCAGATGACGTCACGGACTGTTGGTTGAGTATTCTATCAACGAGGTTCGATACTAAAATTCTCTTGTTGTTGTAGCGATCCTGTAAAGTTCCCCAGGCAGTTTTATAATTTGTCTCGGATAGAGAGAATTGACTGATTAGATGTTCAGCTTCTCCTGACAAATTGTTTTTCAAATACAACATTTTCTGAATGGCGGGAATCGGCTGTTTATCCACCATTTCAGAAAACAAATCATAGAACTGTCGCCATTTTAAATAGTCGCCATCAAATTTCGGTATGGTGACTTTTGGCAACTGTAACGACGAAGTTGACTGATTTAAAGGAGTTGGCTGATGTGAATGAGTTGGCTGATTTAAATGAGTTTGCCTAATTGTACAGTCATTTTGTACCTTGTTAGCCATTATGGACAGGCTGACCAAACGCTCTTGAACCTTGTCGTTTAACTCATAAAAACTGTTGATGTCAAAACCAGATAGTAATGGATCCTCAAAACTTTCGCATATACTGTCGTATAAGCTCTCGATCTGGTCCCAAAGTTTTTTGATCGTTGCCAGTTTGACGTCGTAGAATGGACGTGGTTGAATTTCATCGGTAGTGGTTTCTACCTTTAAGAATCTGCTTAGAGCTATCATCCTAGCTTGTGCCTTTCTGATCAAGCCTTGGTCTTTAATAGACTCCTGCTGAAGCAATGATGAAACACCAGTGTTTTTATCTGCTGGTAGCTTTTGTTGGGATACCGCCTTTATACGATTAGCCTCTGTTGACAATAACTTTCTATATGAGTTTGTTAACTCACTGATTTTTGAGTAGTAGTCCTCCGTAAAATACTCTGTCTTCAGCCTTTTAACTTCATCAAGCATACGTAATTCTGTATCCTTGGCCTCAAACTGGTCCCAAGCTTCCGATAGTCGTCTTATACGCTCCTCAAAGTATTCTGCGGTTGTTTTTCTGTCCGCAGAGTCTTTTTTGAAGTTTCGGATTATCGTTTGAATTGATTCGCCCGTTTCCAGTGGGGTATCCAGTAACAGTTTCGCCGTTGCCATTGTATATGGTAGCCTTTGCCTGTTGTTCTGTCGATTTGTCGATTAAAATCCAGGAACTGATGAATTTGGTCACCAATGTTATGGTGCCTGTTGTATATGCTCCAACAAAAATGCTGGAACTGATGAATTTGGTCACCAATGTTATGGTGCCTGTTGTATATGCTCCAACAGAATTGCTGGAACTGATAAATTTGGTCACCAATGTTATGGTGCCTGTTGTATATGATCCAACAGAATTGCAGGAACTGATAAATTTTGTCACCAATGTTATGGTGCCTGTTGTATATGCTCCATCAGAATGGCTGGAACTGATAAATTTGGTCACCAATGTTATGGTGCCTGTTGTACAGGTTGGTTGAAAAGTTCCTGCGCTCACTTAGAGATGGCACTGCTAGCTCCAAACTTTTTTTTTCTCAGTTGGTATAACTGTCCAAAGAACACATGCAAAGTTGCAATTCATTCTGTCAATTCTTTCTTTGTTTACAAGCCATTTGAAGTTGACGTGTCATTGATTTTTTTAATATGGAAAAAATTTAATATCGTGCAGTCATTAGATTCTTTGTTTTGAAGGGTTTAAAAGCAAAGGAAATTTATGAACAATTATTAGAAGTGTATAAGGAGTCCTCACCTTCAAAACGCACCGTTGAATTTTGGGCTGGTGAATTTAAACGTGCCTTAAAGACGATCCACGCGAAGGACGACCAAAAACTGCAACCACAGCAGAAATCATGGAGCAGGTACATAATATGGTTAGTGAAGATCCAAGTTTGACTAAGCGTGAAATTGCTAATGCCATAGGCATCTCAGACGAACGAGTACTCCATATTTTACACGAAGAATTACGTATGAAAAAACTGTTTGGAAAGTTAGTGCCGCACACATTAACAATTTAACAAAAACTGGATCGAAAACAAATTTCTCAGCGTAATTTGAAGCGTTTTAAGCCGAATAAAACCGACTTCTTGCGTCGTTTTATAACTATGGATGAGACTTGAATCTACCACCATGATCCTTAATTGAAACAAGAACGTTTACAATTAACTGAAGCTGGTTGTTCAGCTCCAAAGCAGGTGAAGTCACAACGATCAGCAAAGAAGGTTATGGCATCAGTTTTTTGGGATGCAAAAGGAATTTTGTTGATTGATTATCTTCAGAAAGGTAAAACAATCAACTTTGAATATTATTGCAGCCTTTTGGTTCAGCTGGATGACAAAATTCGTGAGAAAAGACCTGGTTTAAAGAAGAAAAAAATCAATTTTCATCCAGACAATGCACATGCTCACAAAAGAGTTTTGACGATGGCTAAATTCAAAGAATTTAAGTACGAATTGCTTGAACATCCACCGTATTCACCAGATTTGACTCCCAGTGACTACTATCTCTTCAGAAATCTCAAACGATTCCTTCGTGGAAAGCATTTTTCTTCGAATGAAGAGGCCATAGCAGCCGTTGACGGTTATTTTGCAGAGCTAACGGAAAACCACTATAAGGATGGGATAAAATTATTGGAAGATCATTGAAAAAAGTGTATTGAGCTTCTAGGAGATTATATTGAATAAAAAAATATATTTCGTAACAAAAACAGTATTCTTTCATTTCGAACGCAGGAACTTTTCAACCAACCTGTATATGCTCCAACAGAATTGCTGGAACTGATCAATTTGGTGTAGAGGATCGATTGTTGCTTGTTGTGGCCTCCACTGGTGTAGAAGGCGTTATAGCGTTGGACTGCTGTCCAAGTGTTTGGGGTTGCGTGTTTAGATTGTTGAAAGCCCCTTACCACTGGTGGGGGAAGCTTAAAACAGTGTCGGGGTCACCAAACTGTGTTTATTTGGTGCTTGATGTATGGACAGTTGTCCTGATGATTGTGGTTGCGTGGTCAAAAGGCGTTTATAAGGTGTCAAGAGTCCCTTACCGCTGGTGGGGGGAAACTCAAAACTTCAAAAAACGCTTGAAACAAGGGGTCACCAAAATGTTTATATTAGTGGGGATTCAATCCAAGCGCATGAACTTGGACTGACACTAATTTTGTTTTGTCTAGAGATTCCCTTTAAGCACTTGTTACTTGAAAGGAGATATTTGAATGAACAGTATTAATTTGTTTTAACTGATAAAATTATTCTTTATTGCTCACTTATTTATACTAAAATTATGCTTACTTTTCTAAATTACACTGACTTACAATTTATGGCCTTTTAGCCAATAGAAAACAAGAATGCTAAAACTTGCTGAGTTACCATAATTGCAATTAATGGAATTTAATATTCATGGGATAATTTCAATTCCCACGTGTAATTGAACCACTTAACATTAAGGTGGCTCACACAATGAAGGTAAATATTAGGGTAACTCAATTACCACAAGTCTGAACAACAAAACATAGCGTTGTTTTATCAGAAGACATTAAGAAGGCATATAATAGAGTTGTTTCTACTTTTATTCTATATGAATTACGAGAATCGAATGATCCTATTTCAATGATAAAACTTTTGTATTCATTCCTGTCGGAGCGCAGGGTAATGGTTAAAATCGATGGCCATTTTCCACTTCACCCTTTGGATAATGGAGTCCCTCAGGGATTTCCCTCGTCTGTAGTTCTATTTATAATTTACGCAAATTCATAGGCAAAATCTATTCGGAATTTACCAGGAATTGATTATGTTCAAATATATGCGCCATTTTCGTCGTTGATTCTGGCACTTCTACCGTTGTTGCAACCAGTCTAAATCTGCTTAATAATAAGATACAGACGTGGGCCACTACTCGTGGAGCTGTTTTACCTGTAAATAATTCTGAATTGTTGCAAGTTTGTAGAAAGAATATATAACTTTTCAGCAAAAACTGAACTGTTTATTGATGGCATGCCCAGGGTGGGGCCGGGCCAAAATAAAATTTTTTTAATATGTTTAGTATACATATATACACCTAGAAAACAGTATCAGTTGTCTACCGAAGAAATGTTAGTATAAATTTTGTTATCAATACCAATCATTAGTGACGTCTATTATCAATACAATCCATAATTCGGTTGCTTCTACTGAAACCATAATTAAATGATATATTTGATCAGAATAACCGTACTTGTAGTTACCACATTTAAATATCGACAATTTTTAAATAAATTTGATAGATTGTACCAAATTACTAATATATTCCCTAAATAAATGGTTGCTTCCACCGCACACAAATACTAAACGAATTTTATTTTTAAAGATGATTGGAAATACCAATAATTGAATAATAGGATTGATATTTGGTTTCTTTTCCCTTTTTTTAATTCCCAATACAACATTTTTGCTTTATTAATGGATTTTAGGTTTTTGCAAATAAATGCTGTGTCCATTGGATGTTATTATTGTTGAAACCGCCTTTTGTGTCGGTTTTTCCTTTGGAACGATTGCCTCCATAGATTGAAATTGAAGTTCCAGGAATGATAAGAATTCAGTTATCGTTGGCACATCCCTTGGGTTAGTTAGTGATTGCATGTACCTGATGTGCTTGTTTTTAACAAGCTTTTTAATCAATACTTGTATAAGTATTGCATCTCAAGTAGATGTTTCAATTTCCAAATTGTTCAATTCCAGTAAGCACTCTTTGGTGGTGTCATGCATAGATTTGATAGATTGAGCAGATGACGTCACGGACTGTTGGTTGAGTATTCTATCAACGAGGTTCGATACTAAAATTCTCTTGTTGTTGTAGCGATCCTGTAAAGTTCCCCAGGCAGTTTTATAATTTGTCTCGGATAGAGAGAATTGACTGATTAGATGTTCAGCTTCTCCTGACAAATTGTTTTTCAAATACAACATTTTCTGAATGGCGGGAATCGGCTGTTTATCCACCATTTCAGAAAACAAATCATAGAACTGTCGCCATTTTAAATAGTCGCCATCAAATTTCGGTATGGTGACTTTTGGCAACTGTAACGACGAAGTTGACTGATTTAAAGGAGTTGGCTGATGTGAATGAGTTGGCTGATTTAAATGAGTTTGCCTAATTGTACAGTCATTTTGTACCTTGTTAGCCATTATGGACAGGCTGACCAAACGCTCTTGAACCTTGTCGTTTAACTCATAAAAACTGTTGATGTCAAAACCAGATAGTAATGGATCCTCAAAACTTTCGCATATACTGTCGTATAAGCTCTCGATCTGGTCCCAAAGTTTTTTGATCGTTGCCAGTTTGACGTCGTAGAATGGACGTGGTTGAATTTTATCGGTAGTGGTTTCTACCTTTAAGAATCTGCTTAGAGCTATCATCCTAGCTTGTGCCTTTCTGATCAAGCCTTGGTCTTTAATAGACTCCTGCTGAAGCAATGATGAAACACCAGTGTTTTTATCTGCTGGTAGCTTTTGTTGGGATACCGCCTTTATACGATTAGCCTCTGTTGACAATAACTTTCTATATGAGTTTGTTAACTCACTGATTTTTGAGTAGTAGTCCTCCGTAAAATACTCTGTCTTCAGCCTTTTAACTTTATCAAGCATACGTAATTCTGTATCCTTGGCCTCAAACTGGTCCCAAGCTTCCGATAGTCGTCTTATACGCTCCTCAAAGTATTCTGCGGTTGTTTTTCTGTCCGCAGAGTCTTTTTTGAAGTTTCGGATTATCGTTTGAATTGATTCGCCCGTTTCCAGTGGGGTATCCAGTAACAGTTTCGCCGTTGCCATTGTATATGGTAGCCTTTGCCTGTTGTTCTGTCGATTTGTCGATTAAAATCCAGGAACTGATGAATTTGGTCACCAATGTTATGGTGCCTGTTGTATATGCTCCAACAAAAATGCTGGAACTGATGAATTTGGTCACCAATGTTATGGTGCCTGTTGTATATGCTCCAACAGAATTGCTGGAACTGATAAATTTGGTCACCAATGTTATGGTGCCTGTTGTATATGATCCAACAGAATTGCAGGAACTGATAAATTTTGTCACCAATGTTATGGTGCCTGTTGTATATGCTCCATCAGAATGGCTGGAACTGATAAATTTGGTCACCAATGTTATGGTGCCTGTTGTACAGGTTGGTTGAAAAGTTCCTGCGCTCACCTAGAGATGGCACTGCTAGCTCCAAACTTTTTTTTTCTCAGTTGGTATAACTGTCCAAAGAACACATGCAAAGTTGCAATTCATTCTGTCAATTCTTTCTTTGTTTACAAGCCATTTGAAGTTGACGTGTCATTGATTTTTTTAATATGGAAAAAATTTAATATCGTGCAGTCATTAGATTCTTTGTTTTGAAGGGTTTAAGAGCAAAGGAAATTTATGAACAATTGTTAGAAGTGTATAAGGAGTCCTCACCTTCAAAACGCACCGTTGAATTTTGGGCTGGTGAATTTAAACGTGCCTTAAAGACGATCCACGCGAAGGACGACCAAAAACTGCAACCACAGCAGAAATCATGGAGCAGGTACATAATATGGTTAGTGAAGATCCAAATTTGACTAAGCGTGAAATTGCTAATGCCATAGGAATCTCAGACGAACGAGTACTCCATATTTTACACGAAGAATTACGTATGAAAAAACTGTTTGGAAAGTTAGTGCCGCACACATTAACAATTTAACAAAAACTGGATCGAAAACAAATTTCTCAGCGTAATTTGAAGCGTTTTAAGCCGAATAAAACCGACTTCTTGCGTCGTTTTATAACTATGGATGAGACTTGAATCTACCACCATGATCCTTAATTGAAACAAGAACGTTTACAATTAACTGAAGCTGGTTGTTCAGCTCCAAAGCAGGTGAAGTCACAACGATCAGCAAAGAAGGTTATGGCATCAGTTTTTTGGGATGCAAAAGGAATTTTGTTGATTGATTATCTTCAGAAAGGTAAAACAA
Source organism: Eustalomyia histrio (assembly GCA_949748255.1). Classification (NCBI taxonomy): domain Eukaryota; kingdom Metazoa; phylum Arthropoda; class Insecta; order Diptera; family Anthomyiidae; genus Eustalomyia; species Eustalomyia histrio. The sequence goes on from OX456523.1 coordinate 106,235,437, forward strand.
TCAACTTTGAATATTATTGCAGCCTTTTGGTTCAGCTGGATGACAAAATTCGTGAGAAAAGACCTGGTTTAAAGAAGAAAAAAATCAATTTTCATCCAGACAATGCACATGCTCACAAAAGAGTTTTGACGATGGCTAAATTCAAAGAATTTAAGTACGAATTGCTTGAACATCCACCGTATTCACCAGATTTGACTCCCAGTGACTACTATCTCTTCAGAAATCTCAAACGATTCCTTCGTGGAAAGCATTTTTCTTCGAATGAAGAGGCCATAGCAGCCGTTGACGGTTATTTTGCAGAGCTAACGGAAAACCACTATAAGGATGGGATAAAATTATTGGAAGATCATTGAAAAAAGTGTATTGAGCTTCTAGGAGATTATATTGAATAAAAAAATATATTTCGTAACAAAAACAGTATTCTTTCATTTCGAACGCAGGAACTTTTCAACCAACCTGTATATGCTCCAACAGAATTGCTGGAACTGATCAATTTGGTGTAGAGGATCGATTGTTGCTTGTTGTGGCCTCCACTGGTGTAGAAGGCGTTATAGCGTTGGACTGCTGTCCAAGTGTTTGGGGTTGCGTGTTTAGATTGTTGAAAGCCCCTTACCACTGGTGGGGGAAGCTTAAAACAGTGTCGGGGTCACCAAACTGTGTTTATTTGGTGCTTGATGTATGGACAGTTGTCCTGATGATTGTGGTTGCGTGGTCAAAAGGCGTTTATAAGGTGTCAAGAGTCCCTTACCGTTGGTGGGGGGAAACTCAAAACTTCAAAAAACGCTTGAAACAAGGGGTCACCAAAATGTTTATATTAGTGGGGATTCAATCCAAGCGCATGAACTTGGACTGACACTAATTTTGTTTTGTCTAGAGATTCCCTTTAAGCACTTGTTACTTGAAAGGAGATATTTGAATGAACAGTATTAATTTGTTTTAACTGATAAAATTATTCTTTATTGCTCACTTATTTATACTAAAATTATGCTTACTTTTCTAAATTACACTGACTTACAATTTATGGCCTTTTAGCCAATAGAAAACAAGAATGCTAAAACTTGCTGAGTTACCATAATTGCAATTAATGGAATTTAATATTCATGGGATAATTTCAATTCCCACGTGTAATTGAACCACTTAACATTAAGGTGGCTCACACAATGAAGGTAAATATTAGGGTAACTCAATTACCACAAGTCTGAACAACAAAACATAGCGTTGTTTTATCAGAAGACATTAAGAAGGCATATAATAGAGTTGTTTCTACTTTTATTCTATATGAATTACGAGAATCTAATGATCCTATTTCAATGATAAAACTTTTGTATTCATTCCTGTCGGAGCGCAGGGTAATGGTTAAAATCGATGGCCATTTTCCACTTCACCCTTTGGATAATGGAGTCCCTCAGGGATTTCCCTCGTCTGTAGTTCTATTTATAATTTACGCAAATTCATAGGCAAAATCTATTCGGAATTTACCAGGAATTGATTATGTTCAAATATATGCGCCATTTTCGTCGTTGATTCTGGCACTTCTACCGTTGTTGCAACCAGTCTAAATCTGCTTAATAATAAGATACAGACGTGGGCCACTACTCGTGGAGCTGTTTTACCTGTAAATAATTCTGAATTGTTGCAAGTTTGTAGAAAGAATATATAACCGTACTTGTAGTTACCACATTTAAATATCGACAATTTTTAAATAAATTTGATAGATTGTACCAAATTACTAATATATTCCCTAAATAAATGGTTGCTTCCACCGCACACAAATACTAAACGAATTTTATTTTTAAAGATGATTGGAAATACCAATAATTGAATAATAGGATTGATATTTGGTTTCTTTTCCCTTTTTTTAATTCCCAATACAACATTTTTGCTTTATTAATGGATTTTAGGTTTTTGCAAATAAATGCTGTGTCCATTGGATGTTATTATTGTTGAAACCGCCTTTTGCATCCCAAAAAACTGTTTGGAAAGTTAGTGCCGCAAACATTAACAAAAACTGGATCGAAAACAAATTTCTCAGCGTATTTTGAAGCGTTTTAAGCCGAATAAAACCGACTTCTTGCGTCGTTTTACAACTATGGATGAGACTTGAATCTACCACCATGATCCTTAATTGAAACAAGAACGTTTACAATTGACTGAAGCTGGTTGTTCAGCTCCAAAGCAGGTGAAGTCACAACGATCAGCAAAGAAGGTTATGGCATCAGTTTTTTGGGATGCAAAAGGAATTTTGTTGATTGATTATCTTCAGAAAGGTAAAACAATCAACTCTGAATATTATTGCAGCCTTTTGGTTCAGCTGGATGAAAAAATTCGTGAGAAAATACCTGGTTTAAAGAAGAAAAAAATCAATTTTCATCCAGACAATGCACATGCTCACAAAAGAGTTTTGACGATGGCTAAATTCAAAGAATTTAAGTACGAATTGCTTGAACATCCACCGTATTCACCAGATTTGACTCCCAGTGACTACTATCTCTTCAGAAATCTCAAACGATTCCTTCGTGGAAAGCATTTTTCTTCGAATGAAGAGGCTATAGCAGCCGTTGACGGTTATTTTGCAGAGCTTCCGAAAAACCACTATAAGGATGGGATAAAATTATTGGAAGATCATTGAAAAAAGTGTATTGAGCTTCTAGGAGATTATATTGAATAAAAAAATATATTTCGTAACAAAAACAGTATTCTTTCATTTCGAACGCAGGAACTTTTCAACCAACCTGTATATGCTCCAACAGAATTGCTGGAACTGATCAATTTGGTGTAGAGGATCGATTGTTACTTGTTGTGGCCTCCACTGGTGTAGAAGGCGTTATAGCGTTGGACTGCTGTCCAAGTGTTTGGGGTTGCGTGTTTAGATTGTTGAAAGCCCCTTACCACTGGTGGGGGAAGCTTAAAACAGTGTCGGGGTCACCAAACTGTGTTTATTTGGTGCTTGATGTATGGACAGTTGTCCTGATGATTGTGGTTGCGTGGTCAAAAGGCGTTTATAAGGTGTCAAGAGTCCCTTACCGTTGGTGGGGGGAAACTCAAAACTTCAAAAAACGCTTGAAACAAGGGGTCACCAAAATGTTTATATTAGTGGGGATTCAATCCAAGCGCATGAACTTGGACTGACACTAATTTTGTTTTGTCTAGAGATTCCCTTTAAGCACTTGTTACTTGAAAGGAGATATTTGAATGAACAGTATTAATTTGTTTTAACTGATAAAATTATTCTTTATTGCTCACTTATTTATACTAAAATTATGCTTACTTTTCTAAATTACACTGACTTACAATTTATGGCCTTTTAGCCAATAGAAAACAAGAATGCTAAAACTTGCTGAGTTACCATAATTGCAATTAATGGAATTTAATATTCATGGGATAATTTCAATTCCCACGTGTAATTGAACCACTTAACATTAAGGTGGCTCACACAATGAAGGTAAATATTAGGGTAACTCAATTACCACAAGTCTGAACAACAAAACATAGCGTTGTTTTATCAGAAGACATTAAGAAGGCATATAATAGAGTTGTTTCTACTTTTATTCTATATGAATTACGAGAATCTAATGATCCTATTTCAATGATAAAACTTTTGTATTCATTCCTGTCGGAGCGCAGGGTAATGGTTAAAATCGATGGCCATTTTCCACTTCACCCTTTGGATAATGGAGTCCCTCAGGGATTTCCCTCGTCTGTAGTTCTATTTATAATTTACGCAAATTCATAGGCAAAATCTATTCGGAATTTACCAGGAATTGATTATGTTCAAATATATGCGCCATTTTCGTCGTTGATTCTGGCACTTCTACCGTTGTTGCAACCAGTCTAAATCTGCTTAATAATAAGATACAGACGTGGGCCACTACTCGTGGAGCTGTTTTACCTGTAAATAATTCTGAATTGTTGCAAGTTTGTAGAAAGAATATATAACTTTTCAGCAAAAACTGAACTGTTTATTGATGGCATGCCCAGGGTGGGGCCGGGCCAAAATAAAATTTTTTTAATATGTTTAGTATACATATATACACCTAGAAAACAGTATCAGTTGTCTACCGAAGAAATGTTAGTATAAATTTTGTTATCAATACCAATCATTAGTGACGTCTATTATCAATACAATCCATAATTCGGTTGCTTCTACTGAAACCATAATTAAATGATATATTTGATCAGAATAACCGTACTTGTAGTTACCACATTTAAATATCGACAATTTTTAAATAAATTTGATAGATTGTACCAAATTACTAATATATTCCCTAAATAAATGGTTGCTTCCACCGCACACAAATACTAAACGAATTTTATTTTTAAAGATGATTGGAAATACCAATAATTGAATAATAGGATTGATATTTGGTTTCTTTTCCCTTTTTTTAATTCCCAATACAACATTTTTGCTTTATTAATGGATTTTAGGTTTTTGCAAATAAATGCTGTGTCCATTGGATGTTATTATTGTTGAAACCGCCTTTTGTGTCGGTTTTTCCTTTGGAACGATTGCCTCCATAGATTGAAATTGAAGTTCCAGGAATGATAAGAATTCAGTTATCGTTGGCACATCCCTTGGGTTAGTTAGTGATTGCATGTACCTCATGTGCTTGTTTTTAACAAGCTTTTTAATCAATACTTGTATAAGTATTGCATCTCAAGTAGATGTTTCAATTTCCAAATTGTTCAATTCCAGTAAGCACTCTTTGGTGGTGTCATGCATAGATTTGATAGATTGAGCAGATGACGTCACGGACTGTTGGTTGAGTATTCTATCAACGAGGTTCGATACTAAAATTCTCTTGTTGTTGTAGCGATCCTGTAAAGTTCCCCAGGCAGTTTTATAATTTGTCTCGGATAGAGAGAATTGACTGATTAGATGTTCAGCTTCTCCTGACAAATTGTTTTTCAAATACAACATTTTCTGAATGGCGGGAATCGGCTGTTTATCCACCATTTCAGAAAAAAAATCATAGAACTGTCGCCATTTTAAATAGTCGCCATCAAATTTCGGTATGGTGACTTTTGGCAACTGTAACGACGAAGATGACTGATTTAAAGGAGTTGGCTGATGTGAATGAGTTGGCTGATTTAAATGAGTTTGCCTAATTGTACAGTCATTTTGTACCTTGTTAGCCATTATGGACAGGCTGACCAAACGCTCTTGAACCTTGTCGTTTAACTCATAAAAACTGTTGATGTCAAAACCAGATAGTAATGGATCCTCAAAACTTTCGCATATACTGTCGTATAAGCTCTCGATCTGGTCCCAAAGTTTTTTGATCGTTGCCAGTTTGACGTCGTAGAATGGAAGTGGTTGAATTTCATCGGTAGTGGTTTCTACCTTTAAGAATCTGCTTAGAGCTATCATCCTAGCTTGTGCCTTTCTGATCAAGCCTTGGTCTTTAATAGACTCCTGCTGAAGCAATGATGAAACACCAGTGTTTTTATCTGCTGGTAGCTTTTGTTGGGATACCGCCTTTATACGATTAGCCTCTGTTGACAATAACTTTCTATATGAGTTTGTTAACTCACTGATTTTTGAGTAGTAGTCCTCCGTAAAATACTCTGTCTTCAGCCTTTTAACTTCATCAAGCATACGTAATTCTGTATCCTTGGCCTCAAACTGGTCCCAAGCTTCCGATAGTCGTCTTATACGCTCCTCAAAGTATTCTGCGGTTGTTTTTCTGTCCGCAGAGTCTTTTTTGAAGTTTCGGATTATCGTTTGAATTGATTCGCCCGTTTCCAGTGGGGTATCCAGTAACAGTTTCGCCGTTGCCATTGTATATGGTAGCCTTTGCCTGTTGTTCTGTCGATTTGTCGATTAAAATCCAGGAACTGATGAATTTGGTCACCAATGTTATGGTGCCTGTTGTATATGCTCCAACAAAAATGCTGGAACTGATGAATTTGGTCACCAATGTTATGGTGCCTGTTGTATATGCTCCAACAGAATTGCTGGAACTGATAAATTTGGTCACCAATGTTATGGTGCCTGTTGTATATGATCCAACAGAATTGCAGGAACTGATAAATTTTGTCACCAATGTTATGGTGCCTGTTGTATATGCTCCATCAGAATGGCTGGAACTGATAAATTTGGTCACCAATGTTATGGTGCCTGTTGTACAGGTTGGTTGAAAAGTTCCTGCGCTCACCTAGAGATGGCACTGCTAGCTCCAAACTTTTTTTTTCTCAGTTGGTATAACTGTCCAAAGAACACATGCAAAGTTGCAATTCATTCTGTCAATTCTTTCTTTGTTTACAAGCCATTTGAAGTTGACGTGTCATTGATTTTTTTAATATGGAAAAAATTTAATATCGTGCAGTCATTAGATTCTTTGTTTTGAAGGGTTTAAGAGCAAAGGAAATTTATGAACACTTGTTAGAAGTGTATAAGGAGTCCTCACCTTCAAAACGCACCGTTGAATTTTGGGCTGGTGAATTTAAACGTGCCTTAAAGACGATCCACGCGAAGGACGACCAAAAACTGCAACCACAGCAGAAATCATGGAGCAGGTACATAATATGGTTAGTGAAGATCCAAATTTGACTAAGCGTGAAATTGCTAATGCCATAGGAATCTCAGACGAACGAGTACTCCATATTTTACACGAAGAATTACGTATGAAAAAACTGTTTGGAAAGTTAGTGCCGCACACATTAACAAAAACTGGATCGAAAACAAATTTCTCAGCGTAATTTGAAGCGTTTTAAGCCGAATAAAACCGACTTCTTGCGTCGTTTTACAACTATGGATGAGACTTGAATCTACCACCATGATCCTTAATTGAAACAAGAACGTTTACAATTGACTGAAGCTGGTTGTTCAGCTCCAAAGCAGGTGAAGTCACAACGATCAGCAAAGAAGGTTATGGCATCAGTTTTTTGGGATGCAAAAGGAATTTTGTTGATTGATTATCTTCAGAAAGGTAAAACAATCAACTCTGAATATTATTGCAGCCTTTTGGTTCAGCTGGATGAAAAAATTCGTGAGAAAATACCTGGTTTAAAGAAGAAAAAAATCAATTTTCATCCAGACAATGCACATGCTCACAAAAGAGTTTTGACGATGGCTAAATTCAAAGAATTTAAGTACGAATTGCTTGAACATCCACCGTATTCACCAGATTTGACTCCCAGTGACTACTATCTCTTCAGAAATCTCAAACGATTCCTTCGTGGAAAGCATTTTTCTTCGAATGAAGAGGCTATAGCAGCCGTTGACGGTTATTTTGCAGAGCTTCCGAAAAACCACTATAAGGATGGGATAAAATTATTGGAAGATCATTGAAAAAAGTGTATTGAGCTTCTAGGAGATTATATTGAATAAAAAAATATATTTCGTAACAAAAACAGTATTCTTTCATTTCGAACGCAGGAACTTTTCAACCAACCTGTATATGCTCCAACAGAATTGCTGGAACTGATCAATTTGGTGTAGAGGATCGATTGTTGCTTGTTGTGGCCTCCACTGGTGTAGAAGGCGTTATAGCGTTGGACTGCTGTCCAAGTGTTTGGGGTTGCGTGTTTAGATTGTTGAAAGCCCCTTACCACTGGTGGGGGAAGCTTAAAACAGTGTCGGGGTCACCAAACTGTGTTTATTTGGTGCTTGATGTATGGACAGTTGTCCTGATGATTGTGGTTGCGTGGTCAAAAGGCGTTTATAAGGTGTCAAGAGTCCCTTACCGTTGGTGGGGGGAAACTCAAAACTTCAAAAAACGCTTGAAACAAGGGGTCACCAAAATGTTTATATTAGTGGGGATTCAATCCAAGCGCATGAACTTGGACTGACACTAATTTTGTTTTGTCTAGAGATTCCCTTTAAGCACTTGTTACTTGAAAGGAGATATTTGAATGAACAGTATTAATTTGTTTTAACTGATAAAATTATTCTTTATTGCTCACTTATTTATACTAAAATTATGCTTACTTTTCTAAATTACACTGACTTACAATTTATGGCCTTTTAGCCAATAGAAAACAAGAATGCTAAAACTTGCTGAGTTACCATAATTGCAATTAATGGAATTTAATATTCATGGGATAATTTCAATTCCCACGTGTAATTGAACCACTCAACATTAAGGTGGCTCACACAATGAAGGTAAATATTAGGGTAACTCAATTACCACAAGTCTGAACAACAAAACATAGCGTTGTTTTATCAGAAGACATTAAGAAGGCATATAATAGAGTTGTTTCTACTTTTATTCTATATGAATTACGAGAATCGAATGATCCTATTTCAATGATAAAACTTTTGCATTCATTCCTGTCGGAGCGCAGGGTAATGGTTAAAATCGATGGCCATTTTTCACTTCACCCTTTGGATAATGGAATCCCTCAGGGATTTCCCTCGTCTGTAGTTATATTTATAATTTACGCAAATTCGTAGGCAAAATCTATTCGGAATTTACCAGAAATTGATTATGTTCAAATATATGCGCCATTTTCGTCGTTGATTCTGGCACTTCTACCGTTGTTGCAACCAGTCTAAATCTGCTTAATAATAAGATACAGACGTGGGCCACTACTCGTGGAGCTGTTTTACCTGTAAATAATTCTGAATTGTTGCAAGTTTGTAGAAAGAATATATAACTTTTCAGCAAAAACTTAACTGTTTACTGATAGCATGCCCAGGGTGGGGCCGGGCCAAAATAAAATTTTTTTAATATGTTTAGTATACATATATACACCTAGAAAACAGTATCAGTTGTCTACCGAAGAATTGTTAGTATAAATTTTGTTATCAATACCAATCATTAGTGACGTCTATTATCAATACAATCCATAATTCGGTTGCTTCTACTGAAACCATAATTAAATGATATATTTGATCAGAATAACCGTACTTGTAGTTACCACATTTGAATATCGACAATTTTTTAATTAATTTGATAGATTGTACCAAATTACTAATATATTCTCTAAATGAATGGTTGCTTCCACCGCACACAAATACTAAACGAATTTTATTTTTAAAGATGATTGGAAATACCAATAATTGAATAATAGGATTGATATTTGGTTTCTTTTCCCTTTTTAAATTCCCAATACAACGTTTTTGCTTTATTAATGGATTTAAGGTTTTTGCAAATAAAATTAAATCCTCACAAATAAGTGTTAACGGTTTTGATCGAATTGCATCCAATCTTTTCTCTGGGTGTACAAAATAGCTTGTATTTTTTGTTTCCAATTGTTTTTTATGCACGACTAATTGATTTTTTCCAAGTCCAATTGGGTTTTACTAGATTTCAGGAAAATTTGCTGAAATTTGTGCAGAAATGAGAAAAATTTGCTTTGATTGTAATATGTACGGAACTTTATTTGGCAGCTGCTTGCGATGAAGTCTCTACGTTCCTTTCTCTATTTTTAATTATTTCCACACTGGTAATATTATTTCGGTAAAAACATCAGGAAAAAATATATGTAGTTTATTAATTTTAAATGTAATATTTTGTGTGGCTGGCTAAATAAAATCTTAACTTAAAAATTGTTTAAATATTTTGTCCAAAAATTTTTAAAATCTTTTCGCAATTCTTATTTAATTTAGAATTTATTTAGCTACCTCACAGGTCCTAAGTGGAATAATTTAATTTGTATATTTTCTTTTAAAACAAAAAAATCGTGTTTCCAATTATATTATTTTTTTTAATTCAAAATCTGAGATTCAAATACTACATTAAGTCTTAGTGTCGGCCCAGAATAACAACGAGATGTATTTTTCCATACAAATTGACAATTTAAACACGCTGAGCGTTGCAGTTGTGAATTAGAATATATTTTATTTTCAAAACGTTTTTTCTTATTCTCTTGTTTTTTGTATCTAATTCTCTTAAAAGAGTTCCTGAATTTTAAAAGTTTTTTTGTAAACAAAAAACCATAAGATGGGTAAAATTCGCATACTATATTATATGGCTCTTATGTTCTCTTTGTATACTCGCGAATGAACAACGTACTATAAACAAAAAGTATATAATCTCAAGAGTATGTTTCTCTCTCACGAACTTTTTAGTACTATCTTAGAACACGAACATAGTTTGGCGGCAACAAAGGTGAGTTTTGGTCAGCAACTTTTAGTAGTGTTTAGCGGTGCTGCCATATAACCAATTTAAACAATTTTTTTGCCGTTTTTTGGGATGCTAGAGATTTTTCAGATTATTTCATAAAACATATGTTTTTTTTATTTTATTAATGTATTTTTTCAGATTTTTCATATAAAAATATAATATTTGTTCAATATACTATTTATTTTTAATAAAATTAGACATGTCTAATAAAGTAAAAAATACAACAAAAATTTGCAATTGTGTTAAAAAATAGTAACGAATTCAAACATAACATTGTGACATGAAAAGTATTAAAGTGTGTACACACATATTGACCAACTATGTCTATTCATATCAATTTTTTCCCCATTTCTATGGTAAAAGTATATAATAAAGAGAATAAATATGCTATTAATTGTTGCAACATATAACTAAAAACTAAAATGCAATAATTTGAAAAAAAAATTGTTTTCATGAAAAAACTGGTAAACAGTTAAGAATCCCAAAAACTGGGATAAAAAATTACACCGTTTATGTAGCAGCACTGCATACACCAAATTTAATGTTTTTCAACACTTTAGCAACTTTGAAAATGTTGCCCTCTCATTTAAAAATGTTGCCGCTGAACTCTCTACCATGTTGAATTTCTGGTAGAGCGGGAAAAATACTCTATAGAAAATTATATACTTTTTGCTATAAACCATCTAAGTATGTATGTTCGTTTCTAAATTTTTATTATTTATTTATTAATGTCATATCCTGCACAACAAGATTTAATCTTATAATTACAATAAAGGAATTACCAAGCAAAAATAATAAAAATCACAATTGTTGGAACATATTTAGAAATAAGTTACAATTAGAGGTACAATATTTTAAAAGCTAAAATTGAAATTATACAAAATTAAAAAAAATAAAAATAATAAAAAAGTAAAGTTAAAATAAAAACAGGAAAAGTAAAAAAATATCAAGAATAATTTAGAAAAACAAATTTTTTAAATTGAGTAACTTTGCTGTCAAGTTGTTTATTTTGTGGAAGCATATTCCAGAGACTGCAAGAAGAAAAAATAAACGGGATAAAAATATTTCTGAGCGTCTAAAACGAATAAGTCGAGTTATAAAAAATTGTAACAAAAACTTGATGAATGATTATTATATACATAATTTAAATAAATGTAACGGGGATTCAAGGAAAACATGGCAATTTTTAAACAAAACACTTGGAAAAAAAAGAAAAATCAATTAAGGATATTATAACTGCTAATAATGACGTTGTATATTTGGATGCCGAAAAAGCTTTAGCGTTCAATAACTTTTTTTACAGTTCGGTTCAAAATATGAGAGATAGTATACGGCAGGATTTTGATGATGATATTAATATGTTTGGTACGTTGGTTCACGTTTCTACCCGGTTTAAATAGGAAACTATTGATAACACAAAAGTTGAGTTTATTTTGGACAACTTGCAAACTAATAAAAGTTCTGGTTATGATGACATCACACCTAAGATGCTGTTGGTCCGTAAATCAGCTGTAGCAGAAATAATAGCAATAATATTTAATAAAATGATTGATGATGCCAGGTATCCAAACGTTTTAAAAACACACAAAATCATCCCTATACCTAAATCTGTGGGTTCAAATAAAATTGAAAATTTTCGTCCAATTTCCATTCTCCCCATTATTGATAAAATTTTTGAGAAAGTTATGTTTGAACAACTAACAAATTATCTTGAGGTTAACCAAATTCTATTTGATCGTCAATATGGTTTCAGGAAAGGTAGTGGAGCTGAGGAAGCTGTCATAAATGTAATTGAAAATATTTGTAGCGGCCTTGATGCAGGATACAAAGGAGTTGCTGGCGTGTTTTTTGACTTATCAAAAGCATTTGACTTGGTAGATCACAACATACTTATAGAAAAACTGAGTTATATTGGTTTCCATGAAAAATCTCTTAAGATTTTTAAAGACTATTTAAGTAACAGGAAACAATTTGTTCAAATAGCAGAATCAAGAAGTAGTGAGCGTGATGTTACTTGTGGGGTTCCACAGGGTAGTGTTCTTGGTCCTTTGTTATTTAAAATTTTTATTAATGATTTGAAAAACATACAGTTTAATGGAAAACTTTTTATGTTTGCAGACGATATTTGCCTGTTTTACAATTATAAATACGAAAAAGTTCTTCAAACACAAGTAGAATATGATGCTGCAATTTTATCGGAATTTATGAGAATAAACAAATTAATTTTGAATGCTAACAAAACAAAATTCATAAGATTTAAGCCATATGTTTCAAAAAATGAAGAGCCTGCATGTGTCCATATTGATGGTCAATTAATAAATGAATCCAAAAGTGTTAAATACCTTGGCATAAACTTAAACCATAATCTTCTATGGGATAATCACATTAGCCGTCTCAAATCTAAATTATCATCTGGAATTGGTATACTTTATAAATTTAAAAATAAACTCAATGTTGATACGAAAATGTTGATTTACCAATCCTTAATTCACTCGCATTTGACTTATATTCCAGTAATTTATGGTAGTAAAGCTAACTCAGTCCTGGGATCACTGCAATCAGCACAAAATAAGGCGTTGAAAGTTGTGTTTAACCTTCCATTACAATTTGGAACAACCGAATTGTTTAAAAATTATGCAAAAACGATACTTCCGGTGAAAGGTCTTTATAAACAACAGCTATTAGTTTATGTTTATAAATGTATTAGAGGTATTGGCTCTCACACCATACAATTCAGTAGTAATATATCACACACACAAAGAGTCGCAAGACAGGCGATGGACCTTAATTTAGTACGATGTAGACTTGAGTTAACTAAACAGCGAATTTCTTTTGCTGGACCTAATGAATACAACAGCTTACCTAACCACTTAAAAGATATCTCAGTTTTATCAACTTTTAAAAGTAGTTTAAAAGAATTCTTATTGCAAAATGTTGAAGTACTTCTTGCATCTTGAAAGCTTAAAAACTTTTTATTTTTTATAGAAAATTGTATAAAGTAAAATAAGTTAATTTTTCATTTGTAGATTAAATGTAAATATTTATGTTGCCTACTGGCCTCTATAAAGCCTTATTTGGCGCTGAGGCAAAAATATAATTTTTTGTTAAAATGAAAATGAAATAAAGATACAAAATTAAAAAAAAAAAAAATTGCATTTATATAGAATTGCCACTCAGATACTAGACAATGATGCCTTGGTAAAATAAAGTCTTTGCCCCTATTAGACTGAGCGAAACGAAGTTTTTCATAGAGGTATAAAGGTTTTTATTTATTTATTTATTTATCGTAATATTTAAAAGCCACAATTAGGCCAAAAGTATTAATGCTAATAGAGAAGTACTCTTATCTTCATAAGATTTATAAATGAAACACCAACAATTTTCTTTGAGAAAGCCGAAGTTCCATCACGTCGTCTTAATCCAAAAACATAACAAACAATGCTATTATACACCACAATAAGATTAGATTTGCTTGCGGAGTCGCTATTTGCAAAAAGTTCACAACCATACAATAACCCCGGAATCAGGTAAGATTAAAGGTGTAAAAGATTGTATTGCCCAAAGTTTTCTTAGTTTCGTGAATGTTTGACCCACTATTGTGTTGATATGGTTTATCCATGTTAGATTACTATTTAGTATTAGACCAAGATTTTTAGCTGTTGGAACAATGTTAATTCTCTCATTGTTAATGACGATATCATTTTCGACAACTGGATTTAAAGTTTTTTTACGAATTACCAAGCATTTGGATTTTCGTGGATAAATACAAAGCCAATATGCTATTGCCCACCGGTATAAACTATTAAGATCAGCGTTGATTTTATCAATATTCTCATTTGTAGATTGAACAGGACTTCTCAAATAGAGTTGTACATCATCTGCGTACATGTGTATCTCACAATATAAAAGATATTCAGGTAAGTCATTAATAATTATTTCTTTTGTTTTTATAAAATTAAAGTGTAAAAACCAAAAAAAAACTGGATCATTAATAAGGAAAGGATACACTGGACTGTAAAGGATCTCTACGGTACTTTTTACACATGAATAAATATGACACTTTGTGCAGTCACCATCGTACGTCGTTGTTTTGGGCGCGTTTTCTCTCATAGCAACAATCGTTGCATGTCACGTTCTTATTCTGGACCGACATTTAAATGGAATCTCCAAAATTTCAGATTTATGGGTTTATTTTTATATCAAAACATATGTATTTAAAATTGAAAATATTTAATTAACAACACTTATAGTCTATATAGTAGTTATAGTAGTTCAAAAGTAAGATTTTTATAAAAATACAAATAAAATTCGAAAATTCGCAAACGATACTTAAAATTAAAATTAAAAAATACCAAACGCAATTAAAAAATTATTTATTTTATTTAGATTGGAGTTTTTGAATCTCAATTGATGCTTTACATATGAAGTCATTCCAAAAGTTTTTGAAACAATCTAAACGTTTTTGAAATGGTCTTTGGATTTGAGTAAAAATTTGCACGTGGCTATTCCACGTTCCTCTATCTCTGCTGTTTTTTTATTTTTAAAAATTCGATAGTTCACGGTGGCGTTGTGCAAAATGGCACCAAAAAATATGACCCCAATCTTAAAATGTAAATAAGCCCCATTTTTTTGGCGCAAAATATCATAATGAATATTAACACTAAAAATATAATGAAAAATTACCCCAACCAAATGAAAATTAGCCCCAAAATTAAGTTTGGGCATATTTTCATTTATTAGATTAAGGCTGTTATTCATTATGTAAAATAACACAAATTTGAAGAAATAAAAAATTACCCAAAATATGATGAAATGAAAAATGAAAAAAAATATTGCTAATGCACAGCATTATACGCATTTATGTATATTGCATTGAATCAATAACTTCCGAATGAATGTACTCCTTACAAACATTGAAGTTACTTGGGCTAACCTAAATTGAAATATTTTAAAGAATTAGAATAAAAATCATTTTATATAAATAGCTTAAAAATTAAGTAAATTTCTGCTCTCCGTCTATGAATCTGTCTTCCCAGCCAGTTCTTATTAAATTTGCTGGTAACAATGGAAGGCTATCAATTTCCGATATGCGGGTTTTGCAGCATCCGAAGATCTTATAAAATTTTGAAGCGAATGATTTTCTATGACATTGCGTCTTAGAGCTTGACAATTTTTAAACTTGTTAAGAATTATATTTGTTCTTAATGTATGAAAAATAAAATTTTTGCCTGCGGCGCCAACTTCTGCAACTATTAATATACGAACAAAATGAAAATTGTTTAACAAAAATCGCACGACTTTTAATAAAAATTTTCGCCTGACAAATAGATTTTCCGGTAACGATAATGTGGTAAAGAATTTATAATTTAAACGTATACATTAGATCTCAGTCAATGTAATAAATAAGTTTTAAATAAAAATTGTTTATGAATTTAAAAACTCTAAAGTTGTTAATGCTTCAAAAAGATCAAAAAATTTAGGTTTAGAAATTGCCGGGTTTTAAAAAAATATTTTGAAAAAATATGTTTTGGCCCCCGCCCCATTAATTCTTTAATTTAAAATAAAATACTTTTCCGTGTTCTTTATCCATTTTTTTTACAACAAACAGTCGATTTTAAATTTTTTTTTAATTTGTAATTTATTTTTTTTGCCGCCAATTTCTTTTTGGCAAAAACAGCTGCTTACATTTTGTTTGTCACGTCTTACCATATGCAATGTTTGAAAGGGTTTACACGTCATGTATAAACTTTACATTGTAAAAAGTGACAAGTCAGATGACAAATACTTGTCGTCTAAAACTGACTTATGGAATACAGAAATATAATTGATTTATATTAAATTAACTAATTTCGTTACTGTTAAACCAAATTTAATTGTATTCTTCAAATTATTTTCATTTAATTATAATGATTTTGCATTAAGTTTATATTTTTTACGCGCATTATGGTCAAGTTACCCTGAGCTTTGTTCTCTGTACTTTGTAAATTTATTTATAAAATATATTTCAATAAATATATTTTATAAATTTGTGTATTTGTAAAATATATGATTATATAAATAAATCTATTTGAAATTTCCTTCCAAGGTTCACCCCAGTGTTAAACAGAAAAAAACACTTTTTTACAAAAAAATTTGAAATAAAGATTAACAATTGTAAGTTTTCGTTAATATATTTTAAACAATTACATTTACAATAGTAAACACTTGTAGAATATAATAAATATACATGCGTAAAAGAACGGAAAACAAGTTTACTGAAAACACCACTTAACATTGTTTAAGACTATTCAATGACTTTTAACCGTAGATATTTTGCGATACAACCAATAATAATAAATATTTTCTTTGCAAAATTCTTTTTCATCAGCATTAAAACATTTCGATATATTGGGTGGGCATATATTTTCCACATTGAAATAGAATGTTGATTTTACTTCACGCAATTTGTTTTTTGATTTCATTGTAATACGACGTGACTGTGGGTCCTTACCTTCGAGATGTTCTCGAACATAATGTGCAGATAATTGTATATTCATTTCATCCGTTAATGAGTCGCTAATTCTATCAACAATGCGTGGCGATTTTTGTAGTAATTGTTGAAAAACTTGATAGTAAACATCACTAAGGTTTAAGTGTATATGTATCATCAGTAAATGTTCTAAAGTACAATGAATTTGTAATAGCTTTGCTAGTGTTTTTGCAATATAATGCTCATCAAAGTAGCTATTCTTAAAATTAATAATATCATTTTGTATTTTATCACTACTCCTTTTGATGTCCATATTTAGTAATGTCTTTCGCATGGAAGTGGAACTATCTTGCATTACAGCATTACGTAGAGATTTACGAACATTCGGGACAACAGACTCATTTTCTTTATTATCATGGGCAATACTATGCAAAAAGGAATTTCAAATTAAATATACAACATATTAAATATGTGAAGGGTACAAAGTTATTTACCTCTTATTTTTTAATTCATTAGCACTGCAGACTTTACTCTCTACAAATATGTATTCATAATCCTTATATAATTTTTCTAAACCAATTTCCAATAACAATTCCAAAGGCTCAGAACCTGAAAGGCATGGTATAGCTAAACGACGATTTGCCACCGCTGTTATTATTTCGGCTAAACGATTTTTATTGGTTGGAGTGTTCTGAAAATAAAGTAATACAATTTATACCCATTTTTGTTTAAAACGAAAGCTTCGTTTGCTTGTAAAGAAATTTACACTTACCACAATATTACAACGAGCCGCACATTGAAATAATATATTAAAAGCCATTTTTAAATCCTTATAAGAAGAACAAACTAAATATACATATATAGAATATAATAAAAAAACCTTGATTTGATAGATACTTATTTAAGCCTCTTTTAGACGACATGTATTTGTCATCTGACTTGTCACTTTTTACAATGTAAAATTTATACATGTCGTATGAACCCTTTCAAACATTGCATATGTAAAATCCATATGTAAAAGTCATCTGACAATATTTCAATTAAAGCTGGTTCTATTTCGACTGGCGTCAACAAAATATTAAATGAAAAAAAATTAAAATCGACTATTTGCTTAAAAAAAATGGATAAAGAACACGGAAAAGTATTTCGTTTTATATTAAAGAATTAATTAGTGTTTTCTAATACTATTTTAGTTTGATTGGCCAAAAGAAGCAGTGCTCCAAATGATGATGAAGCACCAGTGGCTAAACACTGTAAAGTTAAAAGCAACATAAATATAAAAAACAGTAATTAATTAACAATTCAGACATAGCGCCAACAAGTACTTGGTAGCCATCACTTCGCGGTAGGAGAAATAACTTCACGCATCTGCTTTGATATCAAATGAGACACTTTTTCCAGCAACTCGGTAAAGGACGTAAACGACATTCTCACAAAATTTTGTAATGACTTCGGATTGTCCAATCGCAGCTCGTCTATAACCATTGAAGCAAAACCTAATCCACTTGTGGCTCCATATTGCCCGATTTCTTGTTAGCTTTTATTGTTTCTTTTTTTTAATTTTATTGCAGTTATTAATGAAATAATACTGCACACCGCAATTGTTTTTGTTGTTGAATCCATTTTACAAACAATATTACTTTTTATTTTATTAACAAACAAATTTACAAAAACTTATGCGCAAAAAAATCAGCTATTAAAAACAACCAAGAGGTTATGTCAGACGTAATTGCACATGTACGCTTGAACGCAAAAATTATAACTAAATCTTATGTATACGCTAATTTTGACAGACATACAGAATTACATATGGGTCGTTAAAGTGACAAGTCTGATGACAAAAACATGTCGTCTAAAAGTGGCTTTAAATAACCTACGTTTTAAAATTTCCCATAATTTATCAGTTAAATCATTTAAACGTCGTATTTTAGCATTTTGTACAACATCTTCAATATCACGATCAGCACCACTACTAGAATCAATTTCGGATATTTCTGTCATGACTTTGTTGATATTTTCATGTAATTCATTCATATCGATAGCACTGCAAATAGAGTTTTATTAAAATATTAAAATATAGCAACCAAAACGATGCGGTTATCGATAAGGGTAACGCTATTTTCTATTATTTCGGTAACGGTATTTTAAGGGTAACGATATTTAACTTATTTCGGTGACGGTATTTTACGGGTAAGGTTATTTAATTATTTCGGTGCGATAACGATATTTTAGTTATTTCAGTAACGGTATTTTAAGAGTAACGGGTTTTTAAATATTTCGGTAACGGTATTTTAGCGATAACGGTATTTTAGTTTGTAGGGACTACTACTTGTTACATAATTTTGTATTAAAATAATTTGATAAATCACATATTCATTGAATTAATATTGACATACTTTTGTTTTATAGAAAAATAGGCAATCATTGTTTTTTTCTGTATTAGAGCAGACGTTTAATTTTTAATAAAATATTTTTATAAAAAATAAACTTTGTGTCTTTCTTCATTGGTGACCCCGACGTTTTTCATTGCAAACAATGTCAGAGGACGAGCAATTTCATTCTCCTCCAACTTCACCGCCCCTCAATATTTCACGTGTTGGAGTAAAAGTTCCGCCGTTTTGGAAGACTAACCCAAAATTGTGGTTCAGTCAGATCGAGAGTCAATTTTTCAATGCGGGTATTTCTCAAGACGCCACGAAATACCACACGGTGGTTGGAGCAGTGGAGACTGATGTTCTAAACGCCGTAAGTCACATTATTGAAAATCCTCCCGAAAAGGACATGTATGCTACTCTGAAGGCTTCATTGCTTGCTGAGTTTCAAGATTCCGAAGAAAAAAGGCTCCAGAGGTTGTTAGAAAATGTTAACATGGGTGACAGACGCCCATCTGCAATGATGCGTGAAATGCGGCAATTATCATCTGGTAAGGTATCTGATGATATGCTTAAATCCTTATGGTTCCAACGACTACCATCAACAATAAAAGTAGTTTTATCTGTGAGTTCAGATAGCCTTGACAAACTTGCGGCAATTGCAGATAAAATTAACGATCAATTGGATACTTCTTCTCTATGTCAAGTAAGTATAACAAATCCGAACTAAGGTTTCATATATATGTGTTGGTATCATATAACATTTGGTGCGAATGCTACTAAATGCCGTCCTCCATGCTCATATCAATCGGAAAACTAGTAGCTCCCTCGCCTAAGGTGACGGGCGCGGGAGATTTGAAGATATGTCGCCTCTTTATACGAGACAACACTTCAATGCATAAGTTTTTAATAGACACGGGTGCCGACGTTTCAGTTATTCTTGCAACAATTCACCATAAATGTACAAAGCCACAGCCATTGGAGCTTCAAGCTGCAAACAATACAACAATTAAAACATACGGCGAAAAAAATTTTACACTTAAGCCTCGGCTTACGAAGAGATTTTATTTGGCCATTTATAATTGCGGATGTTCCACAAGCAATTATTGGGTTTGATTTCTTGGAGCATTTTGATTTATTAGTTGACGTAAAAAAACGTAGTATCATTGACAAGAAAACTAACTTCAGTACAGTTGGTTCTATATCGTATGATGCTACCGAATCTACAGTTAAGAGTAGTGCCATTTCAAAGGATTCTCCTTTTTATTCTTTACTGGCAGAGTTTAAAGATATCACAAAGCCATCAACCAAACTACCACCAGTCAAACATTCAGTAACTCACCATATTGCAACTAAGGGCCCTCCAGTTTACAGCAAAGCTCGAAGATTGCCGCCTGAAAAACTCAATATTGTAAAAAAGGAGTTTGAATATATGATGGAGTTGGGCATATGCCGCCCTTCAAAAAGTAGTTGGTCCAGCCCTTTGCATTTAGTGCAAAAATCGAACAAAGAGTGGAGGCCTTGTGGAGATTATCGATCTTTAAATAAGGTAACTATTCCAGACAGATATCCAGTTCCCCATATACATGACTTCGCGTGCAATTTACATAGAAAGAAAATTTTTTCAAAAGTGGATATGGTTAAGGGTTACTTTCAAATTCCGGTCAATGAAGCTGATATTCCAAAAACGGCAATCATAACACCTATTGGCCTTTTTGAGTTTACTCGAATGACATTCGGTTTGTGTAACGCCGCACAAACCTTCCAACGATTCATGAATGAGGTAATTAGAGGTCTGGATTTCTGCTATGTATATATTGATGACATTCTAATTGCTTCTAAAAATCTGAAAGAACATCAAGCTCACCTACGTCAGCTATTGGATAGATTGCGAACTTTTGGCATCGCTATAAATGTTAGCAAATGTGAATTTGGTAAGTCCGAACTTTGTTTTCTTGGATATTTAGTTACTCCAAAGGGGTTATCACCTAATCCAAGTAGAGTTGAAGCTATACAAAAATATAAACCTCCCGGGACAATTCATGAGTTAAGTCAGTTTCTTGGCTTAATTAATTTTTACCGGAGATTTATTCCAAAAGCTGCCAAAGCACAAGCAGTTCTCCACAATCTCAAAAAAGGCCAAAAGAAGAAAGACAAACGTAAAATAATTTGGACTGATGAACTCAAAAACGCTTTTGAAGCTTGCAAAAAACAACTTTCCAATGCATGTTTACTAACGTATCCAGTTGAGGGTTCACCTCTTTCTCTTTGGGTTGACGCTTCCGATTTTGGTATGGGTGCTGTACTTCAGCAATTTGTTAACGGTCAGTGGGTACCTCTAGGCTTTTATTCTAAAAAATTTTCTGAAACTCAGCGACGTTATAGTACTTATAACCGCGAATTACAAGCGGCATATTCTGGCTTGAAGCATTTTCAGTATTTTCTAGAGGGTCAACAATTCATAATTTACACTGACCATAAACCAATTACATTTGCATTTTCGCAACGACCTGAAAAAGCGTCACCTCGGCAATTACGTCAACTAGATTATATTGGTCAACATACTACTGATATACGATATGTCAAGGGTCAGGAAAACATAACAGCAGATGTGTTATCTAGACTTGATGCCATTAATATGCCTTCAGCAATAAATTACGAGGATTTAGCGAAAGATCAAGAATCTGATGAAGAATTAATTTCTCTGTTGGCTGCTACTGACCACAGTTTAATTTTAAAGAAACTCAAAATTGGAACTATATTGCGATTGTTCAACAAAAATTTTACGTCCATTTGTCACAACAAAGTTTCGGAAAGATGTTTTTAATATTGTACACAGCTTATCACATCCAGGTTCCCGATCCTCCATCAAACTCATAAGCGAACGTTTCGTGTGGCCGTCTATGAGAACTGATATATCATCTTGGGCGAAAAGTTGTATAACTTGTCAAAAATCCAAGATAAGTAGACATACAAAAACTGAAGTTGGCAACTTTCCTGTTCCTGAAGGTCGATTCCAATTTGTCAGCATTGATCTTGTCGGACCTTTGCCTTCATCGAAAGGCTACCGGTATTTTTTAACATGTATTGATCGGTTAACTAGATGGACTGAAGCAATACCAATAGAAGACATAACAGCCGAAACGGTAGCTAACGCATTTCTTCATGGATGGGTTTCAAGATTTGGTGTGCCGAATAAAATCACAACAGACCAAGGCAGACAATTTGAGTCATCTTTATTTCAAGAATTCGCAAAGGTAATTGGGTCGAAAGTGACACACATAACCTCTTATCACCCACAGGCTAATGGTCAAATTGAAAGATGGCATCGAATTATGAAAAATGCCATTAAATGTCACACTGACTCGAAGTGGGTAGATACGCTGCCATTGGTTCTGATAGGCTTACGATGTTCTGTCAATCCAGATGTCGGGTATTCCCCTGCGGAGTTGACTTATGGCAGTACTTTACAAATTCCAGGGCAATTTGTTACGAAAAAGGCTTACAATGCACATAATAAATGGGTGTCAAGTTTTTGTGAACATATGCACAACATTCAAGCAACTGAAGTTAAGCGACATGGAAAAAAACCAATTTATATTCCCCAGGAGCTTGCAACATGCACACACGTATTTCTACGAAATGATGCAGTACTTAAGCCATTGCAACAACCCTACACTGGTCCATATCTCGTTATTCGTCGTACTGATAAAACATTTACTATTAAAATAAATAAGTCAGAAAAGGTGGTGTCAGCAGACCGCATTAAGCCTGCAAAAATTTTAAGAAATCCTGAAGATGTCGAAACATTGGATACCACTGAAATTAACCAAGAAAAGAAATCACGATTTACCAAAAGGGTTCGTTTCTGCCAGAGTTGAAACTGGAAGGGGGTATTGTAGGGACTACTACTTGTTATATAATTTTGTATTAAAATAATTTGATAAATCACATATTCATTGAATTAATATTGACATACTTTTGTTTTATAGAAAAATAGGCAATCATTGTTTTTTTTTCTGTATTAGAGCAGACGTTTAATTTTTAATAAAATATTTTTATAAAAAATAAACTTTGTGTCTTTCTTCAAGTTATTTCGGTAACATTATTTTAAGGGTAACGTTATTTTAGTTGTTTCAGTATCGGTATATTAAGGATAACGATGGTTTCTATGCACCCCGACATCTTTACCCCTTCAAGATCAGAAGATCGGAGAAGATAGACATCTTTTTCTTGCTCAGCGAATATTTTTTCGGATCTTGTTACTTCACAGAGCGCTATGGTAGAAATTAGAGGTGGGCACGTGACACGAAATTTCGTGATTCACATGAATCACGCGTGAGCTTTAGAAAAAAATTTAAATTACTTACGTAATCGTGCGTGAACCGTAAAAAATATTTCGTGCGTGAGAATGTCTGAGTCGATTTTTGTCGTTTTCTTTATGTATTGAAGTATAGTAACACTTTATTCAAGTTAGAGTTTGCATTTCGGTTTAAGCCGTAACCGCGGGTAACCACACCATTTAGCCGTAACCGCAAAAAATAATAGTGCGGTTACGGTTGAAGTTAAATTCTTTAAATCCCAGGTTTTGTAAAGAATTTGATATAAAAATAGTCTAAAAATTAAAATATTTCATAATAAGGGTATTTATTTCAGTTTTTTTTTGTCGTTGGAAAAATGGAAAAGGAAAAAAATTTACACCAAAAGTTGTATTTTTAACAACCTATAACCAAGTGTAAAAAAAACCTGGACAAAAAGTTGGAATTTTCCACTAAAAAATTTAAAAGAAAATGATGTTGCCACTTTTAAGAAAATCGTTAATTTTTAGTGAAAAGTACGAAAAATTACATCTCTTTTTGTAAAACCCTGAATTATACAACTATGATCTTAAAAATCATGTGTAACATTTATATTTCAAATTTGATATTTTCTCGTGCGTGAAAAAAAATTAAAAATTGAAAAAATTATCCAATGGTGTCTCGGCCAATTTAAATTCTGTGCGATCTACGTAACCAATACAGTGCGGTAATTCACTAACCGTCTCCTTGACAATATGCGCTCTTTCATCTCTATCGGGCCAAAAAGTATTTTTTTTTGAAGTTCCAGAAACGGCCGAAATACTCGTTTTGTTTAGTACCCCCATCTCCACTACCGAAATTGTTGCTATTTTACGAGTACTTGCACTTTCTCCTGAATCTGTATAGAATTACAGCAAGTTGAAAATCGACAATGAATTGCTACATACATTTTTATAATGAAACTCATCACTAGAACATATAAGTGAGACAAGATGGTGGAACTGATCTTTAGTGCATCGCATCATTTGATGAAGTCGGTTGTCATCGAACTGGGAAAAAATATCGTCACACCATACTTTAGATTTGGGAACGAAGTATTCGATTCCACGCCGCAAAAACATCAATACGCTCAAATCATCATAAATAATGTTCAATTCTTCTTCCACAAAATTGTCCATTTATTTAGTTGCTAAATCATCATCTGATGTAAAAGTTTCTAAAAAATAATATTTCAAGATTTATATTGTATTGTTTTTTGGAGAAATTATCTTTATATACCGATAATTTCATAAATATTATCAATTTCCATTAAAAATGCAGTAATTAAATAATTAATTCACTTTTAACATTTCTATTTGGCATCTTGAAAAATATTAATGATTAAGTTCATTAGTTTACTTTTCTCAGTCAAGTCCAGCAAGATTTACTCAGTAACAAACTTACAGAGAGAAAAACAAATTTACTCTCAAAATGAAAATTTTCTAAAAAAAGTACGCGAACGGAAAATTTGCAATAATTCACAAGTTTGTTAAACAGCTTATTGTAAAACCAAATACAAAAATAAATTATAGCTGGTCGATATGAAAAAAGAGGATTCTTGTTGTAAAATCTTAAGCAGAAACATTTTAGAAGGTTTTCTTTTCTTTTCTATAATTCATTTAACAATATTGCTTGCATTTGCATAAAATATTTTGTTGTAAAAAATTGTTTTTGTGTTTACAAAAATTTAAACACATTTTTTACAATCATATGTTCTTCTGCTTGTAAATTCTTGCTGGCAAAAATTTGCAGAAAAAAGAACTTTTAACATCAAACTGTCACTTTATTCTCTCTTTTTTCTTTAAGGGTATTAATTTAATTTTTTTTAGTAGTTGGAAAAATGGAAAAATGGAAAAGTGGAAAAATGCAACTTTTGTTACAACAAACACAAGGAAAAAAATTTGTACCAAAAGTTGTATTTTTAACAACCTATAACCAAGTGTAAAAAAATCTTGGTAAAAAGTTGTAATTTTCCACTATGAACGTTAAACGAAATGATGTTGCCACTTTTAAGGAAATCGTTAATTTGTAGTGCAAAGTACGAAAAATTACATCTCTTTTTGTAAAACCTTGAGTTATACAACTATGATTTTAAAAATCATGTGTGATATTTATATTTCAAATTTGATTTTCTCTCGTTCAATTTAACCGTCATTTTTTAAGAAAAAAAATTTAAAATGAGTTCTATAAAAAAAATTATCCAAAGGGTGATAAAGGGGTGTTTCGGCCAAATTCTGTGCCATCTACGTAATCACTTCACAATATGAGCTTTTTCGTCTCTATCGGGCCAAAAAAAAATTTTTAAGCTCTAGAAACGCCTGAAATACTCGTTTTGTTATATTTTGTATAGTGCCCCCATCTCCATATCCTGAATCGCCGGAATCTGTATAGAACTACAGCAAGTTTAAAATCAACACTTGCTTTCCTCACTAGAACTTATAAGTGAGACAATATGGTGGAACTGATCTTTATTGCATCGCATCATTTGACGAAATCGGTTGTCATCGAACCGCACGCCGCAAAAACATCACTACACCCAAATCATCATAAAGAATATTCAATTCTTTATCCACCAAATTGTCGGTCATTTCTTCAGTTGCTAAATCATCATCTGATGTAAAAGTTTCTAAAAAATAATATTTCAAATTTTATGTTGTATTGTTTTTTTGAGAAATTTATATACCGATATTATCATAAATATTATCAATTTCCATTAAAAATGCGGTAATTAAATAATCAATCAATTCACTTTTAACACTTCTATTCGGCATCTTGAAAAATATTAATGATTGTCACATCATTCGCAGCTTGTTTTCTTTTTTTTTACAGTTCGATGACCGCTCACATCAAAAGAGTGACAACGAACGGAGTATTGTCACATCATTTACAGCTTGTTTTCTTTTCTTTTGACAGTTCAAATAATTACATTTTTTATTTTTAAAAATGACCGCTCACATCAATAAGAGTGTAATTTTTGTTTTTTCCATTTTTCCAACCAAAAAAAAATCTTATATAAATACCCTTAATAAATATATAATATATTCACTTTAAATTACATAAACAAAGCCCTAGTCCATATATGATTAGTAAAAAATAACAAAAAAATAATTTATAAATAATAAAAATTCAAAGTAAAACTATGATATTGATAAATAATAAAAGTAGACATATAATATCAGTGCAATCATCTGACTTCCCTAAGTGCAGAATTGTTAAGAAAATAAAACAAACAAAAATAAAAGTAAAGAAAAAAACAAATAAAAAAATAATAAAAAACAAGTAAAAAAGGCTGAAATTCGGCAGTGCCGAATCTTTGAATACCCTCCACCAATATGACAAAAAATTGTCTTTACCCTTTTTAAATACAAATAATATAAAAAACTTTAGAAGTAAAATTATGGAGATGAAAAAAATTTTTGAGATGAAAAACTGTTAAAAAAATTTTGTGGTGGAAAAAATTTGAGGTAAAAAAATTTTTTGAGGTGAAAAACATTGTTTGTGGTAAAAAAAAAATTTTAGTGGTGAAAAAAAATTTTTCAGGTGATTATAAAATATTATTTAATTCTAAGCGACTGGTAAAAAAACAAGTGAAAATATATTACTTGCCAGTCGCTACTATGAAATTGTACGAAAATACATCAATTTGTATGAAAATTTAGAGGTACCTTCACATTTTCACTCATAGATTTTTTAACCGCTGCACCGGTTTTGCTTATTTTTAATACCAAACTTCTCGGGAGCATGTCCACTTATCTAGGTAAGAATGAGCACCCCGCTTGCAGCTTCGCGTCGTGATCGCCATTTTAACAGACAGACGGACATCGTTAAATCGACTTAAAATTGCATAAGGATCACGAATATATATACTTTATGGAGTCTTAGACCTATATTTCGACATGTTACAAAGGGAATGGCAAACTGGGTATAATAAAAAATTTGAGATATATATGAAAAAAGGTAGCAACAACAAACCGGTACTATTCATGAAATGAAAAATCTTTTTTCAGCTTGCGCATAAATACGTGGAGCGAAAAAATAAAACTCCTCAGATATATAGGTAGAGCATTCCATATTCGTGAAAGCCTAATCTAAAGCGATCGATTGTAGTGTGGTGTACCGAGTATACTGTTTGGGGGTTCCTTTCTGAATTAGACAAAGAAAAATTGTTAACTATGTAGTCCGGACACCATTCACCATTGCCTTGTAAAAGATCATTAATATATCCATATCTACATAATTATAAAAAGAGCACCCCCAAAATTGGACCACGTACGAAAAATAAAAATTACATAAGTTTTTACGCTGTTTTATAGTCAATTAACTATTAGCCAACTCAAAAAACTGTCGTTTTGAATGCAACTTTATGACATTTTCTTTTAATCAATAGTTAACTCGAGTTTCAACTTTATGGTATGAAATTAAGTATTATTTGTGTTATAAATTCTGAAATTTTTATAACTTTGAAAGCGTAATGTTTAAATGTTTCCCAATGATAAGAAGCGATGTCTTCAAACATTTACAGTTTTAATTAAAAATTAGGTTGTTAAAAATTGGGATATTGCATAAGGATGACGAATATATATACTTTATGGGATCTTAGACCTATATTTCGACATGTTATAAACGAAATGATAAACTGATACGAGGCGTACAATTTATATTTCGGGAACTGGCAACACTAATGTCAATAGGTAAAATCTGGCAGCACCATTATAAAGTGTGTCATTTTTTAGTACGTTTTGATGTACAAGTGCTATTTGTTTTGTTTACAGTGAGTTAAGAAAATCAATTTGGTAAAAAAATGGAAATTTCAAGAGAAGGTTTTTGTTGGATTATTTTTCATAATTTCGACGTGGATTATCTCAACAAGAATGTGTCGATGAACTCCGTTCCTTTTATGGCGATAAAGCACCATCAAAAACCACAGTATATCGCTGGTATAGTGAATTTAATAGTGGTCGTAGTTCGGTCGCTGACGAATTCCGTGAAGGTCGTCCAAAATCTGTTGTTGTGCGTGAACTGATAATGCAAGATCGTCATGTGACATATTGTGAGATAGAGGCATCCTTGCACATTAGTTCCACTTCAATACATTCGATTTTGCATAAACACTTAGTTGTGAAAAAAATTTGTTCTCGTTGGATACACCATAAACAAATCAGCAATCGACCGTGTGGCTATCCCAAGTCGCCTGTTTCTTCGGCCGAATGGGTCATGTGGCCACTGTGCCGCTTGAGCAACGTTGGACGGTCAATTCTAAGTGGTACACGACCATTTGTTTGCCGGATGTCTTCGGAGAAATTCGTAACACCAACCGCCGAAGACGAATGATTCTCCATCATGACAATGCGAGCTCTCACGCATCTCGTCAAACAGGTGAATTTTTGAGCAGTCAAAACATGGAATTGATGACTCATCCTCCGTACAGTCCTGATTTAGCACCCAATGACTTCTTTTTGTTCCCGGATATTGAAGGTAAAATGCATGGTCAACGGTTTACGAGCGCCGTAGAAGCAGTTGAAGCGTTCAAAAACCATGTTTTGGAGGTGTCACAAGTGGAATGGAAAAACTGCTATGACAAATGGTTACGGTTGCACTGATGTACAACCGTAAAAATACTAAAATCACTAGCAAAGTCCTGGTTTAGAACGGTTTCCCAATATAAAAAAAAAATATATAAACCACTGGCAACACTTTTCCAAGACGTGATTTTGTAACGAATTTGGCAGGACTTGTTTCTCACATGTAAAACTACCCAACCAGAAATTGACAAATATAAAAGTATTTAAAATATTGGAATAATCTAAAAAAATAATAATTTTAAAGTGCATTTAATACAAAAATTTAGTGTCTCCTTAGAGTTTTATGAAAGCAAAAGAAGTGTAATTTTCTGGTACTCTAAAAACAAAAATTAGTTTCTTAGCATTAAAAAAACATTACTAATTTTATATGTATTTTAATTTTAATAAAAATTCGTTTTATAACTATAAATTTGGAACTGGCAAAGCACTTTTGTTATTATTCCAAAAGTACTTATTATTTCGAATATGCCCTTCCAGCGTTTTAAAAAAGAAATAGCCAAGCCCAGCCCGGTGTTATCAATTTGGGATTGGCAAAGCACTATAACTTTCAAAATCGTTCATTCTGCCAACGCTGAAACCACCGTTGAAAGCAACGCTTTGCCGTTCGTACTAGGCCCGGTAGACTAGTTGGTAGCGTTTACGCTACGAGCCGATAGCGTTCGTTGTAATTATATGATTAATATAAATAAATAATTTGTATGTTTTATTTAACCTTTTTCTTTTATTAACTTATTTCTTCTTTGAGCTTAAGGTTTATTTTTTTATTAAAAATATTACTTATTTTTCAATATTTCGCTACTCCATTGTGTAGCATATTCAGGAAATAATAATTATAATGACAAAATATATACAAAATAAAAGTTTTTTTTTTTTTCTTTTTTAATTTTGTTTATAATTTGCAATTATATTAATTATTTCCTGTCTATTCCTATCCATTATTTCCCATTTCTATAATAAATAGAACAAATGTGCTTATTACATGTTTTCGACGTACGTTACCGCGGGTGCCCGCGGGTACCCAATCTTACCAGAAAGCGTTTCTTATAACAAAAATTGGGTAAATGAGAGCGTTCATAAGGGAGTAATTGTGTTTCTATTTTTAACAGAACTTACCCGTACTTTTTGTTTGGGTAAAATGGTAAAACTGTCAAATTATCACTTGCTGCTAATATATATGTTTTGCATTTGTAAAAAAATTAAAGTTAAATATAAAATTTACTATAAAGAACTTTTTCTTCTAAATAATGAAAAATACATTTGAAAATGTACATACAGTGGTGTGAAAAATAATAGAGCCACCCCCAAACCTCAATTTCAATAATCAAAAATTTATACAGATAATAATTTTCTTTAAAATTTTTTTGTTGTTTTTTATTAGGTAATATTGTAATATAAAAAAACATAAATTAAATATTTAAATATTTATTAAAAAAAAAATCGGTATATACATTTAATTTCTCTGTGAAAAAAATAGAGCCATCTAAACAAACCTCCTAAAATGATTAAAAAGAAAATATAAATAATATGTTTAATAAAATAATTGCTTACATAACTGCTTATACTACCTCAGTACTTAGTAGAACTGCCATTATTTTGTATTACTGCGAAGCAGCGCTTCGGCATAGAGTCAACTGACTTTTGGCAAGTCGTGACTGCAATATTCTTCCATTCAGTCTCAACCATTGTCCACAGCTGATCTTTATTTGATAGATTCTTTCCCCTAAGACATCTTTTAACCTCGCCCCACAAGTTTTAGATGGGATTTAGGTCTGGTGACTGTGAAGGCCATCCCAAAACCTTCACATGGTTGTCCGTGAACCATGCCTTTGCCAACTTCGATGAATGTTTTGGATCACTGTCCTGTTGGAATATCCATTCAAGCAGCATTTCCCACTCAGCATAAGGCATCATGGCTTCTCTTAAAATATTTGTATAAAATTTTGCATCCATTATATCCTGTATGCGATATAAGGGTCCGACTCCATAATATGAAAAGCATCCCCATACCATAATATTACCCCCTCCATGTTTAACGGTTTTAATGGTATATTGGGGACAAAATTCTTTATTATTGGGTCTCCGAACTTGAAGAGAACTTCGATCTGAGTTATATAAATTAACTTTGGTCTCATCCGACCACAAAATATTACGCCATTTAGAAACGGGCCAAATTTACGTATTCTTTTGCGAATTCAATTCTGTTTTATGTTGCGCTTTGATAGAAAAGGCACTTTACGTGCACTTCTTGCTTTTAAATCATTTTTAATGAGCATAAGCCGCATTGTGAAAGTATCCATATCAAGTTGATATTGCTTTTTGACGGCGGATGACTTCACAAAGGGATCCCGTTTCACGTGTCGTAGTATTTTTCGTTTTAAAGTTTGAGATATTTTGGTTTTTCTTCCTCTTGTTTCTTGTTTCTCTTCATACTTTATAGCATTTTCTACCATTTTCTTTGAACATCCAATAATTTCGGCGATTTTTCTTTGGGATTTACCTTCCTGATGAAGCTTTTTTATCAATTTTCGGCCCTCCACGCTACAGTGTTTTCCTCTGTCCATTCTGTTAACTAATTTTCAATATTTTTTTAAAATTATAATAGAAATAACATAGTCGGTCATTTTACTTACTTTTGCAAAAAAAATTAAAAAAATTTGCTTTTTACTTCGATATTTTTTTTAACTTTAAAATTGGCTCTATTTTATTTCACACTTGTTTCACTTCAATTTACATACAAACACTGATATAATTAGAAATGTTGCTTCAATTACAGACAAAATAACGGGATTACAATAAGAAAGAGACTTACTAATAATGCATAAAATAACTTTTTCTAAAAATATTTTGTTCAAGGTTAAAAGAACATTCAATTTATAGAACAGCAGGTGGCTCTATTATTTTTCACACAACTGTTAATAGTTATTTGCCGTTTCAAATATAAAGGGTGTCCCAAGAAGAACGCAATTTTTAAATCTGGCAACATTCGAAATGTCATTGTTTGACATTTGAACAATTGTTATTGTTTGCTAGTAGAAGGTACGAGGTTAGTAAAAATGGAGCGCTACACGAATGAACAACGCATTCTCATTGTGAAATTGTTTTACCAAAATGGGGAAAGTTTTGCGGCTACAGTTCGCAAATTGCGATCAATTTGTGGTCACAATAATGCTCCAAAAGAGTCAACTGTAAAGAGATTAATGGATAAATTTGCCGAAACTGGGTCTGTTAGTGATGTAAAGACAACAACGCGCCATCGACCAGGTCGATCGACCGAAAATGTCGCACCTGTACGTGATGATGTCGCTCAAACTCCATCCACCTCAATTCGACACCGAGCTTAGCAAATTGGTGTCTCCAAATCCACTTTGCAGCGAATTTTGACGAAAGATTTGCATCTTCATGCATACAAAGTTCAATTGACTCAGGAACTGAAGCCAGCTGACCATGGACAGCGAAGGGAGTTCGTTAATTG
This sequence comes from Eustalomyia histrio, assembly GCA_949748255.1. Lineage (NCBI taxonomy): Eukaryota > Metazoa > Arthropoda > Insecta > Diptera > Anthomyiidae > Eustalomyia > Eustalomyia histrio. The sequence continues at coordinate 106,267,739 of OX456523.1, forward strand.
GGTATTGGAGAGACAACATGAAAATGCTGATTTTGCTGATAAAATCATCTTCAGTGACGAGGCCCATTTTCATCTTGATGGCTTCGTCAATAGGCAGAATTGTCGCATTTGGGGTGAGGAAAATCCTAGAGTGATTCACGAGAAGCAAATGCATCCTCAACGTGTCACTGTGTGGTGTGGTTTTTGGGCTGGAGGAATCATTGGACCTTTTTTTATGAAAATGAGGCAGGTCAAGCGCAAACAGTCAATGGTGTTCGGTATCGTGAAATGATAACCAGTTTTTTCTTGCCTAGAATTGAAGAAATGAATGTGGAGGGCATGTGGTTCCAACAAGACGGCGACACATGTCATACAGCCAGAGAAACAATTCAATTGCTGCATCAGTCATTTCCCGGTCGTGTTATTTCGCGTTTTGGAGATCAGAATTGACCGCCTAGATCGTGCGATTTAACACCATTAGATTTTTTTCTTTTGGTTTTTTTGAAGTCGATGGTTTACGCGAATAAGCCGACGACGACTCAAGCCTTAAAAGAGGAAATTGGACGCTGCATTAATGAAATACCGCAGCATTCATGCAAAACGGTCATTGAAAATTTCATTAAAAGATCGCGTGCATGCCACCAAAGCCGCGGCGGCCATCTGCACGATATATTGTTCCATACATAACCTCATTCTGTCTACTTTACGATATAATAAAGTTTCACGATTTTTTTTAAATATCTGTGTTTTATTTAAAATTTAAAAATTGCGTTCTTCTTGGGACACCCTTTATTTATTAGTTAAGCAGTATGAATAAATTTGACGTTTATTTTTAGGTATGAAATGTGGTTTCGTGCGTTCGCAGTATTTTGGAAATTTTTGTTTTTGTGAGAGAATATTTTGTTTACTTTTATTTTACCAGACTTTACCCAAAATTACCTCGTACAGACCTGTTCAGTAATGACGCTCAGCATACTCCTCTCTCAACAATTTGCTGGCAGGGGGAATTCTCATTCAAACCGGAACATAGCACACAAAATAAGGTAATTTATTGATTATACCGCCGAATAAAGGAGCCTCAACAAAACACGTCTATCTTAGGCCACGTAATTAAATTTCCTTCAGTGTCTTATATAAGATTTTATTAGTTTTTTATGGATTACTGAAGTTATTGGAAATATTTTTGTTATTTACAAATACAACGAAAGCAAAATAAAACTAATCAGCTGGCCTTGTTTCTTAAACATAATTCTGATAAACTGTCGATAATATTATCGATAAGGAAGAATAAATGTTCGTGCCCTATTTTATTGTGGATCATCAGAGCTTAAAAAGTATAAAATCAATTAACAACTATTAATATTCGAAATGCCACAAACGACAACTAAAGGTAATAATCTACCACCCAAAAGAATTTACACAGAATTATCACCAGAAACTGAACAAACTACAATTGTAACTGGTAATATGAATGCTCAAAGTATAACAATACATATCAAGGATGCCAAAAGTGAATATTTGTGCAATAGACTAAAAAACTTACCAACCAAGTCAGATCTTGAAAATGTGAAAACAGAAATAAGCTCAGAAATCAACAATTGAATTGATAAATTGATTAAAGGAAAACGAGGAGAACAAGAAGGATATAAAATGGCTTCAGAATCAAGTTAAATCCAACAAACTTTTTATTAAAGGAAATTTCTGTGCAAGATCCCTTCCCAGAGGTACAAAAGTTACTAAAGGAGAAACTAGAAATTGAACCTAAGATAGAAGAGGTGCGGACAATTTTTGAAAGGAATAATAATATGTCTGTGGTGGTTGAATTTGGTTTATGTAAAGCAGCGGAAGATGTTTTAAAAAAACACTCGAAAGTAAGCTAACTCCTCCATATATATTGAACGTAAACTTATACCTAGAAAACGACAAGACAAACAAGCTTTTTTACTACTTAAGAGAAGAATTCTAGTTGATAGTTAGGAACACAGAGTGATAGAGACGACAGAATGAAAATAAGAGATAAATGGTTTAAATGAAGCAATGAAAATAAATTAGTCTCCGGAAACCATGATTGGGAGCGTGTATTGATACAGTGTCGGCCAAAACTAACCGAACGCAAACAACATTTTAATTTTTTTGAGTGTAGTTTAAATACTAAAAATCATGTTCATGTAAACGAATTGTTGGAGAAAAACTGTATTTTACCCCCAACCTTTAGTATTTTTCAATTCTGAAAACTCTTGAACTTTAAACCTGTTATTGGACCCTTGCTGTTTCTTCTTTATATGAATGATCTCATGTCTATTGCGGATGAAATTTCTTGTGAGGTTTTTGTTTTTGCGGATGATATTCAGCTTCTTTTTTCTGGTGAACGTCAGTTTACTGATGTATTGCGTGTGATAAATTTTATAATGTCTGACATCTCGGATTGAATGTCGAACTGTAATCTGTGTATTAATTCTGCGAAAACTAAGGCAATGATTTTCAAATCTCCTAGGAATTTCGTGAATTTAAATATCAAGGTGAATGGTGATAAAATTGAGTTTGTAGAACGTATTACATGTCTGGGTGTCTTAATTGATTCTAGTCTTAGTTTTCAACAGCATATAAATATAATTTTACATAACGTCGATTATATTCTTTAAATCTTTATTTACCTGTTTATGTTAAAAAGCGCATTGCGCATGCGTTGTTAATGTCTAATATATTGTGCTGAGGTTTTTACTGGTGTTAAGGGTCGTGTAATGCGTAAATATAATCTTTTGTTCAATCGAATTATTCGATTTGTGTACAATCTTAAATATCGTGACCACGTTACTAATTACGTAGAGGATTTTCTAGGATGCAATTTTAAAACATTTATACACACGCGATTGGTAATATATTTTTACAAAATGTTTAAGGCTAAATGTCCGGTATATTTACTGAAGCATTTCGTACTTTCTAGTTCTTTAAGAAACCCACAATTAATTTATCCTCCTTGTAACACGTCTATTCTTCAAAAATCTGTTCAGTATAGGGTAGCTAAAATTTTAAATTCTTTACCCTTATTACTTAGTTTCTGTAAATGTATTTAAAACCAAATTAAAAGAATATGCCTTCCGTAACGATCACTAATTTTTTTTTTTAATTTTAACGTTTATTAAATTTTTTCTATAATTAAATTTTTGGTGACTAATTTTTATATATGATGAATTTCATTTAAAAATCGAGATAAAACTGAAATTTTGAACCCGACCACCTCAGATATCGATGAAATTTTGTTTATAGCTAAATTTGATCAATACAAACAAACTCTCATTTTTAGAAATTACTGTTTTGCGATTTTTTGGGCGTGGCACAATGGAAAGTTTTCGAAAAAACGCGAAAATAGTCGAAAAGAGCTCCATTTAAACTACAATAACTCAGAATCGGCTGAACCGATTTACATGATCTTGGTATTATTAAAAAGATATTTTAACAGGCTTTGACAAAAAGAAAATTTTAACTAAAGAAAAATCCAAAAAGATCAAAGGTTTTTTTACAGTGTATTATTTTTTTAGAAAGGTTTATCCTTCACCTATACCATATCAAAAAATAAAAATAGGTTCTTTTTTAGTTTTTTTTATATAATTTATTAAGTAGTGTCACTTCTAGTAATTGCCCTTATATTTATTTTATATTTACAGGTAAAATAAATAAACATTGTCCCAGGAAAATTAATTAATATGTCGTAAAATTAATATTATTATTTTTGTCTGAAAAATTCTTTGGAAAAAACATTGATGACTTTTTTATGATTCTCAGAATTAAAAAAAAAAGTAGTAAACAAAAGGTTATTTGATTTTTATGATTGCGGTAACCAACTAAAAAACGGTCATAAATGTTCGTGGACAATTAAAAGGAAAACAGGAAAGTGCAGTTTTTTTAATTATTTGGGTTTTTTCCGTTGGCTACCTGCATGATTTTTTTACAGAAATTGAATCCACATTTATGAGTGCTCATGTTTTGGAACGTTTCAAAACGGGTGGCTGAATCAGGTATATAGCCACCCTTAAAATATGCACCCATTCATAAGTACCTGCCAGTAAAATATTGAAAAATACGTAGTATTTATAGGTGTTCCTTATCGATTTTTGTCATTCAACAAGTGCACACGAACGCGAAAAGTACAAGCGATTACAATTTTTACGCGTATATTTTAAAAATTTGAGTAAATATGAATTCAAATAATAAGTACAGATGCATAAAAATATCTAATAAGTGTTGCGCTTCGTAAAATAAGTGAAAACGAGGCTGCAAATATAATTGAATATTTTCCAGCTGTCGCCAGCATTCATTGTAGCCGTATTTGCGAAACTTGCCGGAATACACTGAGAAAAGCGCGCAGTCGTAATGAATCCAACGTGGAGCAGAATGAAGTCTCAAATTATTTACCAACAACGCCCAGCGATGAAATTAGCGAAGAATTGAATGAACTTCAAACTTGTACCAGCCGTAATACAAACATCGAAAGCAACGAACTCATTGAAAATATAAATGATCATATTATTCCTCATCTACCAAACCAAATGTCGCCTCATAAAAGGAAATATATCAAACGAAATGCATACAGAAATAGAAAATCACTGCAAATTTTGGAAAATGTAGCAGTTTCACTTGGAGCTGATCCATTGTCTGATTTGTCAGCGCAACTTGAAAACGTCAAAGCCATTTACGAAGAAATTTTGCAAAACATCAAATATCAAATAGAGAACAGCTCAAATCTTTTGGAACAGCAAAAACTTTTATCTCTCTTACCAATCAATATGAGTCACGCAGAAATCAAAGATCGTTTTGGGGATGATATATCTCACGATTGTATCAAAAAAAGTAAAGATATCCAAAGGAATAAAACGAAGTTTGCAGATATCAATCTTTTAAAGATGAGCAGACGTAGTTTACCAACCGAAACTCTAAGCACAGTCAAGTTATTTTATGAAGATGATGAAATTAGCCGAATGATGCCAGGATCGCAAGATTCAATTACTGTTAAACAAGGAAACTTACGTGAAAAAGTTCAAAAAAGACTGATGTTATCTTCACTACGCGAATCTTACTACGAATTAAAAAAAAAAAACCCTTGGCCAAAGTGGGTTTTACAAAATTTACAATGTTAAGGCCAAAAAATTGTATGAAACCTGGAGTTGGAAACCAGCAAAATATCTGTGTATGCACATTGCATCAGAATATGAAATTGATGTTTGAAAAAAGTGGCTTAAAATCAATTTGTATTGAAGGAGAATGCACATTTACCGACTACAAAGATGTTCTCAAATTCGTTGTTTGTAATGGTGACATAGAAAAAAGCATATGCTAAAACATTTTGAAAATAACCAAACTGAAGAAATAATATACAAAAAGTGGAATACAACGATTAGATGTGTTCTGGAAACGTTAACCACCAACCCAGAATCATTTGTCAGCGATTTTACTGAACACATCAAAGTTCTGATTCCGCATCATTTCATAGCAAAGCGACAATCTGAATTTATCAGCAATAAAAGAGGGGCGCTGTTATCAGGAGAAATGTTAATTCAAATGGACTTTGCTGAAAATTATGCATTTCTTGTACAAGATGCCGTGCAAGTATACGATTGTAATAATGATCAGGCTACAATACATCCGTTCGTTATTTATTACAAAGGTAATTATTTTAATATTTTGGTATTAGTAAACACATCCATCCACACTCATCAAAATATTTAATATTTTTTATTTATTTGTTTTTTTCCTTTGTTTTTTTATTTTCAGATAACGATAAATTAACTCATAAAAGCTTTGCCATAATATCTGATTGCAATACCCATGATAGTATAGCAGTTCATCTATATATTTCAAAAATGATACAGTTCGTGAAGGCCAATATAACCAACAATATTAATAAAATCATTAACGTATCAGATGGTGCAGGAGCACAATATAAAAATAAATATAACTTCATTAATTTATGCCATCACAAATCTGATTTTGGTATTGACGCTGAATGGCACTTTTATGCTACCAGTCACGGAAAATCTGCATGTGATGGAATCGGAGGAACATTGAAGAGAGGTGCTCGAAATTATAGTATTGCAAATAAAAATGAAATCCAGACAACGAGGCAACTCTATCACTGGGCATCAGAAACATATAAGATTACCATACAAGTTGCTTACGCAGATGCTGACGAATACAACAACGTTAAAGAAAAGCTATTTTCAAGATATAAAGAAGCTCAAACTATAAGAGGAACTCAAGGCTTTCATTCATTCATTCCGATAAATGAAACTTTTGTGCATGTGCGCAGATATTCTGACTGTGCCAAATTTGAGCAGCGCAAAATTTCTTACAAATAATTAACTTAAAAAAATATGTAATCATTATTCGAATTATTTCGAAAACTTTCGGTACGTATTACTAGAAGTGGCACTACTTAAAAAATTTGGTTTAAAACATATTTACAATTTTCCTGGGACAATGTTTATTTATTTTACCTGTAAATATAAAATATAAGGGCAATTACTAGAAGTGACACTACCTCTGTAAAATGGCTATATGTGCAAAAAATTTTTTCGCTCTCTCATGTTAGAACAACAACTCACTTAATTTGAGTGTGCAGATGTTACCAAGCCTGGTTTATGTTCATTTACCCCGCGTAACCGTCTTCTTGACATTTCTTTTGCGGTACCGTTACTTTAGCTAAGCCTTATTATTTGTTTGATTAATAGAAAATAGATATATGTGCAAAATGATTTATTTGTTTTCTGAGTATTGAAGCGTCCACATCTTTGCAAACAAATTTATTAAATTTGTAAAAAAGTGCATAAGTAGAAAAAATTAATAAACTGTAACAATATTACAATAAAATCATAATTTAGCTCAAAACGCCTCGCGGAAAAGAATTGTTGAAAGAAGAGCAAGGAAAGATCAAAGGTATGTATGAAGCCAAGATGAGAGTGGGCCAAATTGCAGAAGCTATAAATCGGCACCGCAATACAATTAGAAATTTTTTGAAAAGTCCAGAAAACTATGCTGTTAACAAACGCACGGGACCAAAACCTTCTATTGATGAGCGGACTAAGCGGCGCATGCGAGAGTTAGCTACAAATGATATGATGAGTTGCAACAAAATTAAGGCGGAATTAGGACTAACTGTTACTAGGCAGCGTGTGCAACAAGTTTTGAGACAGGACTTGCGTCTGAAATACCAATCAAAAGTTCCTAAACCACGCCTAACAAAACGACACAAAGATGCTCGCATTGCGTTCTATGAAAAATACAAGTTCTGGGACTCCGAATTCCAGTCCGTTATATTTAATGATGAAAAAAAATTTAATTTGGATGGTCCAGATGGTCATCACAAATATTGGCGAGACATGCTTCATCCACGGCAGACTTGCTACAACCGCAATCATGGGGGTGGATCACTCATGGTATGGGCTGCCTTTAGTGCTCGTGGTAAGTCTCCAATATACTTTTTGCCGAGCCGAATGAATGCACAAGATTATATTGATTTGTTGGACAGTGAGCTGATTCCGTTTGCAGAGGATTTTCATGGTGATGATTGGATTTTTCAGCAGGACAACGCGCCAATCCATGTTGCACGGGCCACGAAAGACTTTTTCGAGTCCCGTAATATTCCCTTGCTGCAATGGCCGGCATTGAGCCCAGATCTCAATCCAATTGAGGATCTTTGGGGTATATTTTCTGCCGGAATTTCGGTGCCTCAAAGCAGTATGATACTCTGAAGCAGCTGAAACAAGCCATAGTAAAGGAGTGGGAAAGAATAGACTTGGAGGTTATAAAAAACTTGATCGATTCAATGCCTCGAAGACTGGAAATGGTCAAAAAACAAAAAATCAACACAATATCATACTAATATTTACATAAATTTACGTTATCCAAGTATCTTTCATAAAAAAAAAATTTTTGCACATATATCCATTTTCTATAGAGAAAATCTAAATGATTTTATTTTTCTTATAAATATGTATATATGAAATATGTTTTGTTTTTTTTCTTAAGGCTATTTATCAATAAAACAAATAAAAAATAAAAAACAAATAACAGAGACAAGTGCTTAAGAAAAATTGAATATTTATCATTGCACATATAGCCATTTTACTGAGGTATATTAGATGATCTCTTTTTTCAAAACACTTTCTTTGGCTGGATATTTTCTGGTCCATCAAAATCAGTTACAACGTATAAAATTGATTTTCATAATGTAAAATTGAATAATATTTTGAGGTCTTTTTGGGAACAAGAGGAGGTTGTTGTTAAACGATATATAACTGATGAGGAAATGGCTTGTGAAAACTATTTCAAATCTACGACACGGCGTACTTTTTCAGGCCGGTATATGGTAAGTCTACCATTTAAATCTCTTCTCGTAGATGGAAATTTTCCGAAACTACATAATAAAATCATCGGTGCTTTATAATTGGGGCTTATCCAGCTGATGTTCAGGAGAACTCCTATTTTTTGCCATACTATGGTGTTTTTAAAGAGGACAGCACTACTACCAAATTAAGGGTTGTTGTTTTCGACGGTAGTAGCCATGTAGAGGCTAGAAATTCTCTTAATGAGGAGCTTTCACCAGGTCCTGTTTTGCAAAATAATTTGCCACAGTTTATTACCAAGTGGAGAACACATAGAATAGCTTTTTGTGCTGACATTGAGAAGATGTTCAGACAAATTGAAGTTAACCCTGAGCATCGCCCATTTCAGCAAATTTTATGGGCTTGTCCTAGGAGGGGGTCAATTGCCCTCTGTGACATGTCACAGGACTGGTCTAAAAGGACAAGTCGTGACTTTTAAACCGGTCACGTGATAGGTACTTTAGGAACCGGTGCTCTTTTTACCTATCTCGTGATATGTTTTTTCGGCACCGGTTCAGTTTTCACCTATCCAGGGACAGGTCCCAATTCGCAACTGACCCCTTTTTTACCGCAGGGTAATATTTAATACTAATATTTTGTTGGACCTCCTTTCGCTGAAATAACGCCCTGCAGACGTCTAGGTATCGATTTATACGATTTATGCTTGGGATCGTTGTCCTGGTAGGAGTAGAAGTCAACTTCGATCCCAAGTTTTTCAACACTCGGCTTGACGTTTTGCTTCAAAATGTCTACATAAACAAATTTGTCCATAATTTCCGAAATGTGGTGCAAATTTCTGGTTCCACTTTCTGCCATGCACATCCCAACCCTGACAGAACCACCTCAATGCTTCACACTTGGGATAAGGTTTTCTTCCTGAAGCTGGGTGTTCTTTTGTCGCCATACCGTTTGCTTTCCGTCGGAGCCAAATAAGTTAAATTTACTTTCATCTGTAAATAAAACCTAACCAAACATTTATAGTGGATATTTACTCTATTTTATATGTGTATACCATTTGCCAAAATCTCATATCCTTTTGAACGTATTTACGAGCAAACTCTAGGCGTTTTTTACGGGTTATTTTGCTAATAAACGGCTTCTTTCTTGCTACTCTTCAATTATACTGTTTCAGGGTGTACTTGGATATCCAACTGACTTTTGACCATTTCCGGCATTTTCGGAGCGCTTAACCGAGTTTTTTTTTTATTTCTCTTACAATAAAAGCCTAATTTCTTTCCGAAAATGCTTTTTTATTACTTTTTTCATTTTATTTTTAATTCTACCATCTCTTGTAAAGCGGTGAGTAATGTGCTGTACAGTTCCACGGCTTTTATAGACAAATTTAGCTATTTCTTTTTGAGATTTACCTTCGTTGTAGAGTTCAATTACTCGCTCTCTAATTTATACACTTGTTTGTAGTCCTATCCTCACTCTTTGATGTTTTATACACAAATATCGCATAAACAATAAGATCAATGCAAAAATATTAAAAACAAAAAACCTTTACCGCTGTTTTACCAAGAACAAAATCAAGTGGCTCACTTTGAGTGTGATGTATATTTGGGTAATTTTTTGAGTTTTTGTTGTTTTTTTATATTACTAAGAAGATTTATCTGAAATAACTGTTATATTTTTTCAGCTTTGAAGTTAAGCAAACAAAATACATACTTAATATTTTCGCCAATCAGCTTTTTTTATTATTATTCTGATTTGAAACTTGAACTTAAATGTTTTTCGTGATGCATCAACCGTAGCTTACGTTGCATGTGTTCACTCTAGAGTGTTCACTCAAATGCCATTTTTGTTAACCTGATGCAGGCGAAATCTAAAGTTTCTCTAATGAAAACTGTATCCATACCGAGACTGGAGCTATGAGCTGCCGCACTTTTAGTTAAATTGACCAAAAGGGTTCAGGAATCATTTTCGAATATTAAAATAGAAGATATTTTCTATTGGAGTGATACCTCTACAGTTCTTAGCTGGATAAGAAAACCACCTTCACGGTGAACTGTATATGTTGCCAATAGGGTTGCTGAAATTCAACAATTTAGCAATCCACACAATGGAAATATGTCCCTTCGGCATTAAATCCGGCTGACTGTGCCTCCAGGGGTATTTTACCTCATGAACTTTTGGAATGCGATATGTGGTGGTACGGACCAGAATATTTATACAAATCGCCATCATGGCCTAGAACCCTTTCTAACTTGGAAACATCTGAGGAAAAACGTAAATCTTCCCTACCTGACAATTCTTTTTAACACAAAATAAAATAATAAAAAGATCAATTTCTAAAATTTGTTTTTAACCCACAGATTCAACAGAAGTTTTCACACCTCAATACAACGATATAAGTCCTGATGGAAGAATGGAGACTGTTCCTGACGCTGTGAGTCGATACTCAAGAACTATTGTTTTTCAAGGGGGAGTTTGTTGGAAAAAAAAACTGTACTTTAACCCCACCTTTAGTATTTTTCAATTCTGCAAAACTCATAAACTTTAAACCATAAAAGTTATAAAGAATTTAAATATGAATTCAACAATATAGTAATGTTTTTATTATTATTCTTGCTTTATCCTTACAATGAACAATGTTATTGTACATATACAGTGACTCACACAGTCAAAGTGAGCCAGGGTAAATTTTCAAGTAAAATTGTTGATACATAATAAAAAGAAATCTGATTGGCAAAAATTTAAATTATTTTTTTAATTTAACTAAAAAGCTTAAAAAAAACAACAATTATTTCCGATAGATTTCTTAAGTAATATAAAAAAACAACAAAAACTTAAAAAATATTGAAATGTGCATCACAGTGAAAGTGAGCCACTAAAAGTATATGTAGTTAACCCTGCGGGAAAAGGACCTATCCCAGGACACGTCACATGACCGGTTCATTGTGATAGGGAACGGTCAAGGGACCGATCACTATAATATGGGCTTGTCCTAGGAGGGGGTCAATTGCCCTCTGTGACATGTCACAGGACTGGTCTAAAAGGACAAGTCGTGACTTTTAAACCGGTCACGTGATAGGTACTTTAGGAACCGGTGCTCTTTTTACCTATCTCGTGATATGTTTTTTCGGCACCGGTTCAGTTTTCACCTATCCAGGGACAGGTCCCAATTCGCAACTGACCCCTTTTTTACCGCAGGGTAATATTTAATACTAATATTTTGTTGGACCTCCTTTCGCTGAAATAACGCCCTGCAGACGTCTAGGTATCGATTTATACGATTTATGCTTGGGATCGTTGTCCTGGTAGGAGTAGAAGTCAACTTCGATCCCAAGTTTTTCAACACTCGGCTTGACGTTTTGCTTCAAAATGTCTACATAAACAAATTTGTCCATAATTTCCGAAATGTGGTGCAAATTTCTGGTTCCACTTTCTGCCATGCACATCCCAACCCTGACAGAACCACCTCAATGCTTCACACTTGGGATAAGGTTTTCTTCCTGAAGCTGGGTGTTCTTTTGTCGCCATACCGTTTGCTTTCCGTCGGAGCCAAATAAGTTAAATTTACTTTCATCTGTAAATAAAACCTAACCAAACATTTATAGTGGATATTTACTCTATTTTATATGTGTATACCATTTGCCAAAATCTCATATCCTTTTGAACGTATTTACGAGCAAACTCTAGGCGTTTTTTACGGGTTATTTTGCTAATAAACGGCTTCTTTCTTGCTACTCTTCAATTATACTGTTTCAGGGTGTACTTGGATATCCAACTGACTTTTGACCATTTCCGGCATTTTCGGAGCGCTTAACCGAGTTTTTTTTTATTTCTCTTACAATAAAAGCCTAATTTCTTTCCGAAAATGCTTTTTTATTACTTTTTTCATTTTATTTTTAATTCTACCATCTCTTGTAAAGCGGTGAGTAATGTGCTGTACAGTTCCACGGCTTTTATTGACAAATTTAGCTATTTCTTTTTGAGATTTACCTTCGTTGTAGAGTTCAATTACTCGCTCTCTAATTTATGCACTTGTTTGTAGTCCTATCCTCACTCTTTGATGTTTTATACACAAATATCGCATTAACAATAAGATCAATGCAAAAATATTAAAAACAAAAAACCTTTACCGCTGTTTTACCAAGAACAAAATCAAGTGGCTCACTTTGAGTGTGATGTATATTTGGGTAATTTTTTGAGTTTTTGTTGTTTTTTTATATTACTAAGAAGATTTATCTGAAATAACTGTTATATTTTTTCAGCTTTGAAGTTAAGCAAACAAAATACATACTTAATATTTTCGCCAATCAGCTTTTTTATTATTTATCAATAGTTTAATTTGAAAATTTACCTGGCTCACTTTGACTGTGAGCCACTGTATGTATGTATTTTCATAATTATTGTTATTTATCATTAACGTTCAATTATACTTATAATTGCATTGCTGCCCATTTATATAGGTGCCGCTGTAAGGCACCACTTTATTCCTATTTCTCTTATATGCATTTTGTTTTATTATCTCACTATATGCTAATAGCAAGCTAATGTAACTCTAGTACAGTGCTGTTCAAAAATAAAAATGTAGTTGTGTTCGTGAGAAAATGAGAATTGCACTGTAAGAAATGTTCAATGGGTTAATAGCAGTGCTAGTATCTGAATGAATTTATTTTTTTATTGAAAATATGAAACTGTTAATGTTTTGTGTAAAACTATATTAAAGAAATAAAAATAAAACAAAAATTAAATTTTTGAAAGGAAAAAAAGAAATACATATATAAGTTAATAATGGTTAAGAATTCCTTCTTTTGTATTTCTGTTTATTTTATTTTAATATTTTTCTGTTTATTTAACGTAATATGAAACTTGCTTAGCTGTAGAATCAAATACTTTAAGTTATTTGCTTACGTTGTAACTTGTGTCAGCGTAAGCTTAAAGAATACGAACTCAATCAAGCCACTAGGCTTTTGTCTTTAAATAATTATACAAAGCGACCAAAAGGCACTTGCATTTATTTTATTAATTTTTGATATGTGCAAAGGACACATAATCTAACTGGCGCCCAACTGGATGATTTGGAGATAGCAATTATCAAAATTTCAACTATTTAAGCAGTTCATCAACAACAAGCAACGAGGGAAGCAACAATCATATCAACAATTATAGCAATATATAATATAATTATTATATCATTTTTAACAAGTGCAGTGAATTTTTATGAACGAATTAAATAACTTACTTAGTGCTTTAAAACTTGACACTATGACTACGACGACCCTTGGTATTCAGGCTCTCATTAACACCGCTGTGAAAGCGGCAGTCGATGTGCAAAAAATCGAGTATGACCGGAAAATTAGTGATTTAACAAAAAAGCTTAATGAATTTCAACCTCTCAAACCTACCGGTTTTGGAGAAATATGAGGAAATAAGATTTGTGCCTGCTATTATTTGTGATGAATCACTTGAAGTGGTGAAGTCACTACCCGAATTTGGCGGGAGTATGGAATAATATGTGTCTTGGCGGCAGGCGGCACATACTGCGTATCAAGTTTTCGAGAGGTATACTACTTCCTCGAAGCACTACCAAGCCGTAGCCATAATCAGGAACAAAATTAGAGGTTCGGCAGATGCCGTTCTGGCCTCATTCGGCACTGTGTTAGACTTCAATGCCATTATGGCAAGACTCGATTTTACATACGCGGACAAACGTCCTATTTACCTAATAGAACAAGAGTTGAGCACTCTGAGACAGGGTGATCTTTCTGTAATGGAATTCTTTGACTCTATAGGGAGGAAATTGTCACTATTAACTAACAAAACGACAATGACATATGAAAGGGACATGGCACAGGTCTTCAATGATAAATATAGAATGGATGCTCTTAGGACATTCGTTTCTAGTTTAAAGAAACTACTTTGCGATATTTTGTTCGCATCACAACCGAAAGATTTGCCGACCGCCTTAGCTTTGTCACAAGAAGTCGAATCAAATCATGAAAGATACATTTTTGCAACGTCCTTTGCAAATAAAACCGCCTTTCGTACTCGAGACGGTCCAAATACTAAGAATTTACATTTTCTCAAGGATCAATCCAACGGAGACCACAACGGGAATAAGTCATTGGAAAAAAATCCTCATTTCATGAAAACTTCAAGTCATCCAAAACGACCCCATTTTGATAAAAACCAAACCCACAGCTCAAACCAAAACCATGTGGAACCAATGGAGGTCGACCCTTCATCATTCAAATTCAAACGGAATACTAATTATGGACATTTCCGGGATAATCAAAAGAGGCAAGCCGGATCCGACAGACAAACGGGACAGAAAATGCAGAGGATTAATAACATGTCCGTGGAATCAGAGGAGCGAAATTATTGTGACCTCTCTGAGGGCGCAGCTCTAGATATAGAAGACGACGTCGATTATATTAATTTTTTAGGGGAGAATCCCAGCTAGCATTCGTAGAGAAAACGTTGGCTGGGAAAAACATAAAAATCCTAGTCGATACGGGGGCTTCAAAAAATTACATCAAACCTTTCAAAGAATTAAAGGGAATCATGGGAGTCCATAAACCTTTTACTGTTCGTTTAATTCACGGTCGCAATACGTTTTCTGAAAAATGTGTTGTTAATATATTCGGTAAAAACACCTATTTTTTTATTCTGGATAACATACCAACCTTCGATGCTATAATAGGGCTCGATTTATTGCGGC
The DNA here is from genome assembly GCA_949748255.1 of Eustalomyia histrio. Lineage (NCBI taxonomy): Eukaryota > Metazoa > Arthropoda > Insecta > Diptera > Anthomyiidae > Eustalomyia > Eustalomyia histrio. The sequence continues at coordinate 106,282,766 of OX456523.1, forward strand.
AAATCGGCGCAAACATTGACCTCACAAGGGGTCAAATTAAATTTGATTCTAATACCGAAAAAATTAAGTTTCTACAATGTGAAAACGTTAACCACATAAAATTGGCGGAACAGGACATTCCTGAAAACATTAGGGAGGAATTCGAACAAATTATGCTAAGAAATTCTAAGGTTTTCGCAGATCCTAATGAATCACTGCCCTAAAATACTAAAATTAAAGCTACCATTCGAACAAATGCAAATGACGCAATTTACTCAAAGTCATATCCCTATCCAATGGGGGTATCCGATTTCGTGGACAAAGAGATAGAAGATCTCCTAAGGAACAAAATTATAAGACCATCAGGGTCCCCATATAATAGCCCAATTTGGGTAGTGGACAAAAAGGGTCTAGACGATGAGGGAAATAGGAAGAAACGACTTCCAAAAGCTTAACGCGGTCACAATAGATGATAGGTATCCCATACCGAATATATCGGTGATTTGAAATCTGGTTTTCACCAGATAGAACTTTTAGAAAAAGACAGAGAGAAAACAGCTTTCTCTGTCAACAACGGGAAGTATGAATTTTGTAGACTTCCATTCGGACTGAAAAATAGGAAAATCGTGTCATGCCTATATAGATGACGTGATAATCTACTCAAGAACCGAAAACGAACACATTGCCCACATTACAGGCTAATATGCGTGTTTCAGCCGAAAAATCAAAGTTCTTTAAATCTAACGTAGAATTTCTCGGTTTTATGGTCTCAAGAGGGGGCTTGACAAATTATTACAGATGTTTTATTAAAGGTTTTGCAAAAATGGCAAAGCCATTAACCGATGAACTCAAAGGAGATAACGGAAAAGTAAGCGCTAGTCAGTCAAAAAGGTACCAATTAATTTTAACGAGAAACAAGTTCAGACATTCAATAAATTAAAAGATATACTCATTTCAGAAGATGTTATGTTAATGTAGCCGAACTTCAGGAAACCTTTCGATCTGACGACAGATGCTTCAGCGCTAGGGCTAGGCGCAGTATTATCCCAAGAGGGTAAACCTCTTCAATTTATTTCAAGAACACTCACGCATGCCGAGACGAACTATGCAACCAATGAAAGGGAACTTTTGGCTATAGTCTGGGCCCTAAAGACCCTTCGGCATTACCTATATGGCTTGAAGGATTTAAATATATTTACCGACCATCAACTGCTAACATTTGCGGTTTCGGACAAGAATCCGAATGCGAAACTTAAAAGATGGAAGGCGTTTGTTGACGAACGCAAGAATTTTCTACAAACCGGGACGGGAAAATGTTACCGAACAACAATACTCCGATCAGGCAACCATTGATAGCGAGGTATCGTTATCTTATACCATTCCAAGTACCGACAAGCCTATGAATTGTTATAGAAACCAGATCGTTATCGAGGAGGCCGAGCACCCCTCGTCGCGTACCCTTATAATTTTTGGGAAAAAAATTAGACATATTTTACAATTTTCGAACGGGCGAAATCTTTTTGAAATAGTCGAAAAAGTCATAAATCCCAATGTCGTAAATGCCATATATTGTACCTTGCCAACGTTGGCAATACTGCAGCATGATTTGGTAAGGAAATTTCAAGGTACCAAATTCTGGCACTGTAAACTTTTTGTGATCGATATTTTCGATCCAAACGATCCAAAAGAAATCCTCCAAATGGAACACAACAGAGCTCATAGAGCGGCTCAAGAGATTCCAAAACAGACTATTAAAGAGTATTATTTTCCCAATATGGATAGAATTGCAAAGGAGATTGTATCGAACTGTAAAACCTGCTCAAGGGCTAAATATCAAAGACATTCGAAACACCACGTTATTGAGGAAACGCAAATTCCTACCTATGCACAATGGTTTAAATGCCAATTTTTCTGGCCAAAATGCAATTTTTTTTCTTTTCGAATATCCCATATTTGTTATCACAGAAAGATTTAAAACACTTCAAAACAACAAAAAAACTTTTTGTTTTTATAAACTGTAAGTTACCGTTAGTCAGCAGAGCGACAAACGTAGAACTTTTAAGTATTGTGAGAAATCAAGTGCGTGTAGTGTAATTTAAGTATTTCATCAAATAGAATTTTTGCATATACAATAAAAAATTTAAAAAAAAAGTTATAATGGATAGTCAAGCTGATGGTATGTATTACAAAATTTTAATATAATAAGTTGGAAAAAAAATAGAAACGGAAAAAATTTGTGTTTTTTACATGTTCATTTAAGCATATATATAATTTTTTTATATTTTAACCAAATTAAACTATTAAAAAAATGTCCAAATTTGTCCAGCATGAAACGTAGATTAAAAAATAACATGTGATCTGTAGAACCATATTATTTAATTACTTTGTGCATAAACTTGCATAATTTAAAAATATATGTATTTTTCTAGACAAACTTCGCTTCAAAAACAAGGATCTTTTTCAAATTTTGCTGCAGAGTAACACCAAAGAGAAAAAAAAGGAAACTATTTTGAACTTTGTTCTACAAAAAAATAGAGGAGGAATTCCTTCTAAGGACTATTTAAAGTATTTAAAGGAAAAAATAAGATTATATTGTGTAAAGTTGGATAAAAAGTGGCATGAAAGTTCAAGATGCGTTAATACCTTTAACTCCCGAAACGTACAGTGGCTTATTTCTGAAGTAATATTTGAAAAATATAAAGTGATAACAGAAGTGCCGAGCTCTTCAGGAGCTGGTCGACCACGATTGCCATTTTCTGAAATGTCTGATCGCAGTAAGAGGAGAAAAGCGGCAGAACTTTTAACATCAAACCAAAACGAGACAGATTTATTAATTCATGCAGCATGCATGTCAGCTCGTAAAAAGGGGGAAAATGATTTGGCTGTTGTTCTAAAGGAAACAATGCAAAGCCCAACACGACCATCAACAATAAAATATCTGTGTCATAAAAATGCAAAAGACCCTGTTCCACTTTCTGACGAGGAAGCACTTGCTTTTCTTCTCGAAAATAATTTCTCAAAGAAGCAGTACTGCAATATTCGTATTGAGAATATTCAAAAAAATTTTAATATATTTCCACCTTATTACAGAATCTTAGCAGTAAAAAACATGTGCAGGCCCAATGATGTATTTGTAAGTGAAAGAGTTGCAAAAGTACCTTTACAAAGGTTATTAGAACATACTGCAACAAGAATTGTGGAAATGCAGAAAGAAGTCATTTTAACTGCAATGAGTATTGTTAAAAAAACGTTTATTTCCACAGAATTAATATTGAGTTACGGATTTGACGGTAGTACTGGCCAAGCCCAGTTTAAACAACGGTTTATTGAGCCAAACATATCTCAAAGTACTGATTCAAGTCTTTTCGCAACCACTGTAATCCCGTTAAGGCTTGTAGACCCTTCGGGGAGACCTTTATGGTGTAATATTACTCCGCAATCAACTAGGTTTTGCAGGTCGTTAAAATTAGAATTTGTGAAAGAAACAACAGAAGTAATTTTAAAGGAAAACTCTGATTTAACTGAGGAAATTAAGAACCTAACAACTGTGACGCTGCAAATCGAAGAGTCAAAGACAATTGAAATAACATTTACATTGTTTTTAACAGTTATAGATGGGAAAGTTCTAAACGTCCTTACTGGAACGAAGTCTACCCTTACTTGTCCTATTTGCGGTGCAAGTTCAAAAGATTTTGCTGCAATTAAGGATTACAATTCTGCAAAATTTAAGCCGAAAGCAAGCAACTTAAATTATGGCATAAGTCCACTTCACTGTCGTATAAGATTTTTCGAGTTTTTACTGCATTTGGGATACAAAATCGATATTAAAAATGGCAGATTAGGCAGGAAAAAGATAGAGAAAATGTTTCTAAAAGAAAACAAAAAATTCAAAATGAATTCTGGAAAGAGCTTGGCCTTCGTGTTGACATTCCAAAAGTTGGTGGTTTTGGCTCAACAAATGATGGTAACACTTCCCGTCGTGCATTCGCTCACTATAAAAAATTTGCACAAATTATTGGAGTAGACGAAGAACTAGTTTTCCGCCTACATATAATACTCATATGTTTATCATGCCAATTTCCACTGCAACTAAATAAGTTTGAGCAATATTGTTTCGAAACTGCTAGACATTTTCAAAATAATTACGATTGGTTACCCATGACACCTACTCTGCATAAGGTTCTCATTCATTCCAAAGAAATAATGCAGAACATAAGTCTTCCAGTTGGATGCTTTGGAGAGGATGCTGCAGAATGCAGAAACAAAATATACAAACATGATAGATTGTTCCACGCTCGGAGAAATAGCCGTACCAATAACCTATCGGATGTGTTCAACAAAGCGCTAGATACATCAGATCCCCTAATTTCATCTCTACGCCTAAACACTCGCATAAATCAAAGAAAACGTCTAACCCTTCCATCTGAAGTCATCGAGATGTTAACCTGTGAAGAACCTACTAAAGATTTAATATCTGAACAGGATTTATATGCTGATGAAACCACGGATGAAGAATATGAAGAAGAATGTGAAGAAGAATGTGAAGAAGAAAATATAATACTAGAAAACGAATTAGACATAATTAACAATTAATTTGTAACTATAATTTTCAAAGTATGAAATATAAATTAAAATTTTTTTTATAGAATAATTATTTCTTTTTACCCATTCTTAAAAATATAATTAATAAAATAATATAATATATAATTAACAAAAACATAATTAATAAACATAATTTTGCTGACTTTAATAATTTGTTTGCTGATATTAGCAATTTTTCTGCAAGGATACTCCCAGCAAATAGGTTGCTGACTTTACTGACTTTTTTTTTTGAGTGTAGGCAAAAATTTTACAGAATTGAAAATATATGACATTAAAAGTTAATAAAAATTCATTTATCAACAAAAAATTTTAATTTTCTTAACGTAAATAATTTTGGCCAGAAAAATTACCTCTTTGACCATTGTGCTATGTGGGGGAAATTCTTCATGTTGATATCTATTCCACCGATAAGAAGTATTTTCTGACTTGTGTTGACAAGTTCTCAAAGTTTACAATTGTGCAACCAATCCAGTCCCGTACAATAGTTGATATAAAGATACCTATACTTCAGCTGATTAATTTCTACTCTGGAACGTAGACTGTTTTCTGCGACAACGAAAAGTCTCTTAACCCGGAAACTATTAGGGCAATTTAACAAACAGCCGATATACAGATCATAAATGCACCGCCATTGCACAGTACTTCGAATGGTCAGGTAGAGATATTTCACAGTACACTTAGCGAAATTGCACGTTGTTTAAAAATCGATAGGAATATTAGTGATACGGTGGAACTGGTACTGCAAGCAAACGTATAATATAATAGGACTATTCACTCGGTTACGGGAAAAACACCCTTGGAGGTAATCCACACCACTCCACTTGAATTGAGGGATTTTATTAGGGAAAGACTAATTAATGCCCAAACAAACCTTCTGTCGACGCACAATAGGGACAGAATTGATAGACAATTTAAAGTGGGCGATAGGGTTTTTGTTAAGGCGAACAAAAGATTGGGCAACAAACTGAGTCCGCTCTATGTGGAAGGAATCGTTGAAGCCGATTTGGGAACAACGATTCTCATTAAAGGGAGGGTGGTCCATAAGGACAACCTGAGATAGAATGAAAGGAGTACTTTAATTTGTGTTTTTTTTTTTTGTTTTAGACTTATCTTGCTCACCGCATTTCTGTCCATAAGGGCAAGGGTAATTAACTACTCAGACGCAAAATACATCCCCATTTATGATGGAGATATCATAGTGTGGGAATAGTACGGTTACATGAAGCACACCGTAAACCTTACCTTTTATGACGAAATAATTAGAGATACAGGGAACTTGACGAAAATATTTCCTCAATCCCACATGGAAAAGATCTTTTGGGCAGATGTCAAACATATTTCTACCTTACTATCAGCTTTGAAGATTCATCATAGACATTCAAGAAACTTAAACATTTTGGGAACGGGTCTGAAAATTATAGCAGATACCCCCGATTTCGATGACTTTCAGAAGTTGAAATTTACTCAAGAACAACTGGTGCACTCGAACAATCGACAGATCGAAACTAATGCAAAGCTTGCCCAACAATTACAAAAACTGACGGACGTGGTAAATTCAATGCTGTCTGAAAACAGTAAAGGCGGAGTGAATACTGAACATTTATACGAGACATAATTGGCTAGAAATAGAAAGACAATCATAAACCTTGAAAGTCTAATTTTGTCTATCGGTTTGGCCGAGTCGAATATAATAGATTTAACAATATTGGACAGCGACGAAGTAAACTCAATTGTTAAAGGTGATGACTCTACCGGGACCAGTGTCTCAGAAGTCATGGTTGTTAGTAGTATTAAGATTTTACAAAATAATGAAATATTAAGTTTTATCATTAGGTTTCCAAGGCCAAACCAGTCCTGCAAAAGAATTAGCTTATTCCCCGTCTCCCACCATAAAAAAATCATTTCTTTCAAGGAAGGCAACATAGTGGAGAAATGCGGAAACCAAATAATCGCTGTTGAAGAATGCAAACCTTCCATTTCATCAACGTTCTGCAAACCAAACATGGAAGAAACATGTGCGAAACAAATCATGTCCAACACACCTGACAAATGTAACACGGAGTTCGATCTCCTCGAAAAAATATCCGTGATAGAGGATGGGATAATAATCTTGAACGATGTTGCTGCAAATGTGACCGAAACGACGGAAACCCAAAGCGTTCAAGGCACTTTCCTTATTTTGTTCGAAAATGAGGTCACCATCAACTTTACGAAATATGTCAATCGAAATGGCGTTACTGGCAGAACCCCAGAAATGGCAAGTATTAAAAAAATTTAAGTAGTGGAACATGAACACGTACTGAGCCTACCCTACCTGCATGAAATGCATATCCAAAACTTGGAACATCTCCAGGAGCTAAAAGAAGATATTGTGTTGAGGCCTATTCTTAGTACCACTGCTTTCATTATAATAGTTGGCGTCTTTTTCATCGCATTCAAAATATTTAAAAACATCAAAGAGAAAAGAGAATTGAACCGCATCAAGAAATCGTTGGAAGAGATCATTGGGAAGACCGAGGACGGCCTTCATTCAAGGGGGGGCTGGGGGGGGGAGTAGTTAACAATAGTTAAGAATTCCTTCTTTTGTATTTCTGTTTATTTTATTTTAATATTTTTCTGTTTATTTAACGTAATATGAAACTTGCTTAGCTGTAGACTCAAATACTTTAAGTTATTTGCTTACGTTGTAACTTGTGTCAGCGTAAGCTTAAAGAATACGAAAAATAAAGTAGGCAGTTAATTTACAGAACTCAATCAAGCCACTAGGCTTTTGTCTTTAAATAATTATACAAAGCGACCAAAAGGCACCTGTATTTATTTTATTAATTTTTGATATGTGCAAAGGACACATAATCTAACTTATACAAAAAGTTGAAGATTTTTTTAATCAATATTAAAGATTTCATTATATTTACATATAAATAAAATATATTTTATATGTTGGATTTCTTATGTTATTCTGCAATTTTTGGAAGGAAAAACAAATACATTTTTCAAAACATTTCAACTTTTATTTTAAAAAAATGGGTTTTTTTTATTAAGTCTATTAAAGATTTTTATAGATCTTGTAGTATCACAAAATATTTTTCGTACATTGCTATTAATTTTTTTCAGTGTATTGAAAAAAATCAGCATACATCCGCTACACATGTTCACTCGTCGCTGTTTCAGTGACGACTAAAAGCAAGAGCGTAAGAATACATGTGAGTTGAACAGGGGACAATTGTCCCGTGAAATGAACAGCACTGCTCTAGTAATATAAATAGAATAACTGTAAAAATTATAATAAAAAAAGTATTGAATTTAAACATGCTAATCTTATAATGTTTTTGCTTTGAGAATTGTTATATTTTTTTAGTCTATTGAATTGGTTTTGAACATTTGATTTTTGAAAAATCAAATGGGGAGCGGCAGAAAAGGGTGAAATTCTCCCCCTCGACGGCCTGCCAAAACCATTCGAATTGGAAGGTTGATTTCCACCCAGGTAGGATTTTTGTAAATTCCTACGGGAAGGGGCAAAAAGGGGGAAAGATACCTGAAATTTTTAACATGTATTACGTGGAGTATGGACTAACCCAATGGAAAGCTACATTTTAGAATTTTAGCCAGGAACATGGTAAAAATGGGGTTGTATCATTAACGTTTATTTATACTTATAATTGCATTGTTGTCCATAAATATAGGTGCCGCTGTAGGGCACCACTTTATTACTATTTCTCTTATATGCATTTTGTTTTATTATCTCACTATATGCATTAGTTTAATGCTAATAGCAAGCTAATGTAACTCTAGTAATATTAATAGAATAACTGTAAAAATTATAAGAAAAAAAAAGTATTAAATTTAAACATGATAATCTTATAATGTTTTTGCTTTGCGAATTGTTATATTTTTTTAACTCTATAGAATTGGTTTTGAACATTTGAACAAAGCAAACACGTTGGTAAATTAATAAATATTCCTGAACTGTACAATATTTCAGAAATAGTATGCCTTTTTTTGGTTTGATTTTCAAAAGTGGCATCCCCATTATTAATAAAATATTTTGTTTTATTTACATTCCGTACATTTTAAATACAGTTTTGGACAATAATAAAGCACGGGGTTATGCTTACTACAATGCATTTCAATAAAATTAGAAAACTTGGTTAGATTTAGTTTTTGGTTTTCATTTATTACGATTATACACTAGTTTTACTAAAATAAATAAAAGCGTAATATTATACTTTATTTAAAACAAAATTCTCTATATATAAAGGAATAACGTTACTGACTGACTGACACATTTAACATCGCCCAGCCCAAGCCGCTAGACACAGGGTATACAGTGATGTCAAAAGTGACAGCTGTCAAACGAGTGAACAAAAACCGTATGGTGAGGGTTGTTGTTGTAATTCATGTCCTAGCCGAGAAAGAGATTTAAAAACAATGTATACAAAAAAAGAATGTGTAAAAGTGAACAACTGCACAGCATGTTTTAAAACATATGATCGCCAAAAGTATCAAAAAGATACTATAGAAGTGCAACATGACTGTATTTACTAAAATTGCTGTTTCATAAACTTAGTACAAACTTACAACAAACTTTATACTTGGGTTACATATTGTAATAACAAAAACTGTTTTATGTTTTTATAACATGTTTGCACATAATTAATGTATTTTTTATACCCTTCACCATAGGTGGAAGGGTATATATAAGTTTGTCATTCCGTTTGTAATTTCTACAATATTGATCTTAGACCCTATAAAGTATATATATTCTGGGTCCATATGAAGAGCGAAGTTGATTTAACGATGTCCGTCTGTCCGTCTGTCCGTCTGTCCGTCTGTGTGTTGAAATGGGTTTTCCGAAGAACCCAGACATGATGAGGACTTGATTCTTTTTTATTTCTGTTACATGTGATCCATTTCTGTTTGCTATTAAAAATCAGACAGATCGGTTAATAAATGGCTGAGATATTAGCAAAAAACCAGGACTACCTCTAATTTTTCCAGTAAAATCCCTTTGTTTAATAAGAGTGTGAAGATAAATACGTAGGATAAATACGTTTCACAACTATTGTGAATGATATAAATAAAAAAAAATAGTAGTGTCGCCAACTTTTTTTTTCCTAGAAAATGCCAAATTTGACAAGAAAAGCGCTGAAACATATGGAAAAATATAAATTTGAGATTTTACATGACATATTATTTTGGATTAAAATTTTTGGACATTTAAGAAAAAAATAAATGGGGGTACCGCTTGTTTGTGGAGAGCTATGAGGTAGTTGATTCCAACGATGTATTCATCTCCTCCAGAATCACTCTAGGATTCGAGTTTTGCATTTTAAAGAAAATTTATTTTTGAAATTTCTCATAACATTATTTAAAATTAAAATTGTTGGACATTTAAGAAAAAAATAAATGGGGTTACCGCTTATTTGTGGAGAGCTATGAGGTAGTAGCTTCCAACGATGTATTCATCTCCTCCAGAATCACTCTAGGTTTAGAGTTTTGCATTTGACAAGAAAATTTATTTTTGAAATTTCTCACAACATTATTTAAAATTAAAATTTTTGGACATTTAAGAAAAAAATAAATGGGGGTACCGCTTGTTTGTGGAGAGCTATGAGGTAGTTGATTCCAATGATGTATTCATCTCCTCCAAAATCACTCTAGGATTCGAGTTTTGCATTTTAAAGAAAATTTATTTTTGAAATTCCACATAACATTATTTAAAATTAAAATTTTTGGACATTTAAGAAAAAAATAAATGGGGGTACCGCTTGTTTGTGGAGAGCTATGAGGTAGTTGATTCATTCATCGTTGGAATACATCGTCGGAATCTACTACCTCATAGCTCTCCACAAACAAGCGGTACCCCCATTTATTTTTTTCTTAAATGTCCAAAAATTTTAATTTTAAATAATGTTATGAGAAATTTCAAAAATAAATTTTCTTGTCAAATGCAAAACTCTAAACCTAGAGTGATTCTGGAGGAGATGAATACATCGTTGGAATCTACTACCTCATAGCTCTCCACAAACAAGCGGTACCCCCATTTATTTTTTTCTTAAATGTCCAACAAATTTAATTTTAATAATGTTATGAGAAATTTCAAAAATAAATTTTCTTGTCAAATGCAAAACTCGAAACCTAGAGTGATTCTGGAGGAGATGAATACATCGTTGGAATCTACTTCCTCATAGCTCTCCACAAACAAGCGGTACTCCCATTTATTTTTTTCTTAAATGACCAAAAATTTTAATTTTAAATAATGTTATGTGGAATTTCAAAAATAAATTTTCTTTAAAATGCAAAACTCGAAACCTAGAGTGATTCTGAAGGAGATGAATACATCGTTGGAATCAACTACCTCATAGCTCTCCACAAATAAGCGGTAACCCCATTTATTTTTTTCTTAAATGTCCAACAATTTTAATTTTAAATAATGTTATGAGAAATTTCAAAAATAAATTTTCTTTAAAATGCAAAACTCGAATCCTAGAGTGATTCTGGAGGAGATGAATACATCGTTGGAATCAACTACCTCATAGCTCTCTACAAACAAGCGGTACCCCCATTTATTTTTTTCTTAAATGTCCAAAAATTTTAATTTTAAATAATGTTATGTGGAATTTCAAAAATAAATTTTCTTTAAAATGCAAAACTCGAAACCTAGAGTGATTCTGAAGGAGATGAATACATCGTTGGAATCTACTACCTCATAGCTCTCCACAAACAAGCGGTATCCCCATTTATTTTTTCTTAAATGTCCAAAAATTTTAATCCAAAATAATATGTCATGTAAAATCTCAAATTTATATTTTTCCATATGTTTCAGCGCTTTTCTTGTCAAATTTGGCATTTTCTAGGAAAAAAAAAGTTGGCGACACTACTATTTGTTTTTTATTTATATCATTCACAATAGTTGTGAAACGTATTTAACCTACGTATTTATCTTCACACCCTTTTGTTTAATATGTATGTAGAATTTTGAGCATAACAATACATCCATGTGTTAAAATTCTTTTCTCTCTATTGACGATGATTTTGTGTGAGCTTCAATAGCTCAGTTGTCTAGACGCTGTGTCACAAATACTTTTTTTTTCTCTAAGGCCGTGGGGTTCGAAGTTCAAATCTCGGTGAGGTCAATTCACTTTTTTTTTACATTTTTTTTTATTATTTTCTTAAGACTTTTTTTTTGCTTATTTTTGGTTTTTTTTAACATTTAATAATTAATTTATATAAAATTTTATATTAATAATTAAATAATCCATAAATAGGCTAAAAACATCAACATTTTTATAAAAACCCTCTGATACAAACAAAATACAAACGTTTTTATACCTTTCACCACAGGTGGAAGGGTCGCGGGTTCGTTAAGATTTTTTTTTTTTTTTTTATTTTTTGTTTTTTTTTTTTACATTTAATAATTAATTTAAATAAAATTTTATATTAATAATTAAATAATCCATAAATAGGCTAAAAACATCAAAATTTGTATAAAAACCCTCTGATACAAACAAAATACAAACGGTTTTATTTCTACTTTTTTGCACCGATTTAAAAGAATTTATAAAAAGATTTTTAAACCATTTTATTTCTCACATATTAAGAAAATTTTATACATAATTTACCTTTGAGTGCAACTATTTTAGGTCATAACTTATAATAATTTATAAAAAAAAATTATAAACTATTTTCCTTCAAATTTTTAAAATTAAGCTAAAGAAATTACAAATATTTCTAATAAAAAAGCGAAATAAAATCCTAAATGCAAATTTGCCAGCTAAATCAAACTATTTTGTAGAAATAAAACACATGCAGTTCTAGTGATTTCTTTTAACGATTTGTTGAAATTCTTTTCTTTCACCTCTTAACCTTTTATACACAAACAACAAACACTATTCTAGAGCTGTATTATGACCTATGGATACGTCTTATATAGCAAAAGATCGAAAATCTTTAGTATAACATATTTGCTGAAAAACTCGGAAATATCGGTTCAGATACAAAAAAGTTATGCCCAAAACATACATTTTTTTAAAATACATATTTTCTGGAACCATAAATCTTCCCGAGTCCAAGTTTTATCTCCAAACTAAATGGTTAATTTCCTCTTAAAGGCGTCCGTATATAAATCTGTCCATTTCATATATGTCCATATATAAACTTCAGTTTTTTCCCAACCATGGTGAAGGGTATATAAGATTCGGCATAGCCGAATTTAGCCGCTCTTACTTGTTTAATTTTATCTTAGTATTCAAAAGAACAAAACATACAACAAAGTTTCACATTTATATGATCTGTGAAATGTATAAGCAAATAAACACACTCACAAAACACATTTAATTAATCGTCTGCTTATTATAAGTTTGCCCAAAGATTTAAAAGAAAAACAATGAAAATGGTTTTCATTCTTAATTTTATATCAAAGTTGATATTTGTTATCTCAGTTATGATGCCAGATATCGAAAAACGGGTTTCAGAATTAGAAAGAGGATATTCAAATTATATATAATCCATTCGCCTCTTTTATTACAAAATTGGCTAGTGGGCCAAACCAATAATAAGCTGACGAAGTGGAAAATCAGACGCAAGAAAGGGAGGCAGAATAATTTGTCATATCTTAGTTGCTTAAATAGTAGTCGAAATAGTAGTTTCCACGTAGTTTTCTAAAATACCGTAAAGAAATAAAGCGCTCTAATCATCGTGTCTTCACTGTGTACATTGTGCCGCTAGAGGTAGGAGGCTGAAATTTGGTATGTAGGTTCCCCTTCCGGCGTAGACATCCGGAAATTCTATCGTGGAGGGGCAAAAATGGAAAACACTCCCCTTTCTCGGCCTGCCTAACCCCTTTAGCTAGAAACCGGAAATTTAAAATACACATTCCTGGGAGTATGTGCTAACTCCTTTTTGACCGGGGATGTAGTAAAAATGGGGGTTTAAAGGGCGAAAAGTCTCTCCTTTACGGCCTTCCCAAACCGTTAGACCTAGGAAGTTGAAACTTGGTATGCAGGCTCCTTTTGTAGTGAAGATAACAGCAAAGATGTCAATTTTGGAAAATCCAACGGGGAGGGCAAAGAGGAGAAAATTCTCCCACTTGACGACTTGCCAAAACCGCTAGAGGAAGTTAAAATTTAGTACATAGGTTCCCACTTCAGCGTAGACATCCACCCAAGTTGGATTTTTTGAAATTCCTACTGGGAGGTGCAATAAGGAGAATAGTCTCCCCCCGAACGGCCTGCCCAAACCGCTGAAACTATAAAGATATAATTTGGTATGCAGGTTCCTTCTTCGTGACTTTTGAAAAATCTAACGCGGATGGGCAAAAAAGCGAAAATTCTCCCTTTTGACGGCCTGCTAAAACCGCATGAACTGGGAAGGTAGATTATTCCTCCAATTTAATTGTAAATGTGCATATATGCAAATTCGCAAAAGTGCAAATGTGCAAATTTGCAAATGTGCAAATTTTCAAAAGTGCAAATCTGAAAATGTGCAAATTTGCAAACGTGCAAATGTGCAAAAGTAAAAATTTTATTGTTTCATGGATTGATGGTTTGATGGATCAATGGTAATGAAAATGTGCAAATGTGTAAATATGCACATGTGCTAATGTGCAAATAGGCAAATGTGTAAATATGTAAATATTTATTTATTTCATTCAACATCGCCCAGCCCAAACCGCAGAAGGTAGGACACTGAAATTTGGTAAGTAGGTCCCCATGCGGCGTAGACATTCGCTTATACGAGGTTCTTGAAAATTCCGGACTGCCCAAACTCCTATAGCTAGAAACCTGAAATTTGGATTATGCTATTCTTGGAGTATGTACTAACTCATCGATGAAGTCTTCCTTAACAGTTTGTAGGCTCCATCTCCAGTGTAGATATCAGTTAAGACGTAATTTTTGGAAAATCTAATGGAAAGGGGCAGAAAAGGGAAATATTCGTACCATTGCCAAAACCGCCGGAGCTGGGAAGTTGAAATTTGATGCAAGGGTTCCTTCCGGTGTAGACATTCACCTAGGTCGGATTTTTGGAAATGTGTACGGGGTGGGGCAAAAAGGTGAACAGTCTCCTCCTCCTTAGCGGGCTGCCCACACCGATTTAGCCAAAAAGCTGAAATTTTAAATACGTGTTAACTGGAGATCATTGATCAGCTACACTTTAGATTTTTAGCCAGGTACATGATAAAAATGGGGGTTCAAAGAGAAAAATCTGAAATTTGAAATATGTGTTACCTGGAGTGTGGGCTAACTCATTATTGAGGTACATCTTAGAATTTTGGTCTGGGCCATAATAAAAATTAAGGACTCAGGGTAATTATCTGGGAACTCCGTATACCCCCAGGGCGTTAGCCCGTGCAACCATTTTATACGCTAACAACGTAGCGGCCTTTGCCGACTATGGTGTATATGGGGAAATTTTTAATTAGACAAATTAATAATTAGAAATTAATAATTATACAAGGAGACCGAAATGGGATGGGGAACAAGTGATATTAAAACAGTTAACACTGGGCACGTTCCCCTTGAATGACCTATAAACAATAAATTCAAAACTTTAAATTTAAACATCTACTTCAAAAGATGAAACAAATTTATTTAAATATTAAAATCTTTAGAAAATAGAATAATATTTTGTTCTCAACATATTTCGATATTTAAAACTACCGATAACGAAGTATCGGGCTTTTAAGCTAGTATTTATATAAAATTAGAAATGTTCGTTAACATTACGCGACAAAACTAAAGCACCAACTTGATATTCTAAATATAAATTTTATTTTCTCTAATATTTAATTGTGTATCCTTTATTTTTTAAAACTGCTGCACATCTTCGTGGCACAGACTAAATTAAATTTAATAAAACATCGCCAGAAATGCCTTTCCATGGCGAATTATTGTACAATTCCCATAGATTCTATATGAGTATAAGATTAGGCGATTGTGCTGGCCACTTCAAGACATTAATCTTATTTTCAGCAAACCACACTTTCACACATTTAGCTGTGGTATTTCCTGCACTACGTATTGAAGCATTACATTTTGTTATATGTCTTTGTACATAAAACGATGCACTATGCCGTTTAGCTTATGGATTGGTCCGATTCCATTAGCCGAAAAACATCTCCAGACCATTATGTTTCCTCCTCCGTGCTTCAAGGTGCCTTTGGTATACCGTGGATTAAGGCGTTGTCTTAGGCACCAGCTTCAAACCGTCTGAACCCTTTAAATTAAATTTCGGTTCGTTAGATAAAAGTATGAGTTTACATCGAGCACTAGTGAATATGTGAAATTTGTTTCTCATCACTCTTAAAATGTTCTCAGGATAATTTGTTTTTATTTAACGGAACAGTAAACATCCAAGCTGCATGTGTAGGCTTCTTGTCATACTTTTGAAAAAAAAAATTTACTAAAAACAAGTGTTTTTATTACTATTTTTGTATATTTAGTGTATATTCTTTCTAAATTAAAACATAAAAATTAATTAAGGTATTTTTTTTTTCATTTTTCTGTACCATTTGCAAACATACAGAAGTCCGTGCTTTAGTATTGTATATGGGAATATAAAGAATATCCGAATTTCATAGAACATGAACTAATATAGCGACATACTATTTTTTCGAATTACTCAAATTTTTTTGTTCGAAATTATGAAATTTTTTGTTAAATCGAGAACGACTAATCTTCAAATATTGTACATTCATCAAAAAAAGTCTGTAATGGAAACTGAAAAATTTGTTGTTATTACGGGAAATTTTGCTAATTTGAGTCCACACATGTCTGCTGACGTGTATTACAATGAAATTAGTAGCCGCTACAAAATTTTAGTAAACTTTTTTAAAGTGAAATTTAAAATCGCTTTGCTAAAATCAGAAAAAAATTACTAAGTATTATTAAAATATTATTATAATATTATTATATTATATAATTAGCCGATAGGCTAGTTGGTAGCGTGCTAGCTTATCAGTGCGGGGGTCGTGGGTTCAATTCCCACCAGAGGCTCTGGTCTGTTTTCGCTACAACGGGCCGATAGCCTTTGTTGATAGTGCTCGGTTAGGGTATTAGGATATAATTTGTAATTATATGATTAATATAAATAAAATAAAATAAATAAATATTATTATAATATTATTACAACCAAATTAATATAAAACATTAGTAAGCGCTACTAAATGTTAGTAAATTGCTGTAAACTCAATGAATTGTAAAATATAGCAACATTTTAATTTATAAAAAAATATTATTAAAATACACAAATTAACTCAATTATTTTTAGATATACTTGTTACACTTTAAAGCTGCTAATTTTTTTTTTTTTTATATTGTCTTACGAATTCGAATATACAAATTTATATTTTTTTTATCGAGCAACATTTTTTTTATTTTATTTTTTTCTTAAAAAAAATTTTCGACAAAATAAAAAAAAATCAAAGGTTTAAAAAATAGTAAAAACATAAACGAACTTATCATTTTCTTTGCTAATTTTTGTTTCGAAAAATATTTTTAGTAAATTTTTTGGAATTTAAGGTTAAATTTTAATTGTTGATTTTTAGAACTAAAAAAGTTTTTAGTGCTGTTTTAAGTGGATGTCCTATTTTTTGACATGAGTCGGTTGTGAAAAGTATCTACTTCTGATCCCTTTTTTCAACCTACATATGTAACATTTTAAGGCAGGCGCGGATTTAGGAGGGGGTAACGGGATATATCCCCCCACCCCCCTAACTCGTTGACAAATCCCAAAAAAACTAAGTGATTACGTTTTGCAGCTACTAAAAAATTCCTTAACATTTCTATAAATATATTGTTGCCTATCAAAATATATGACTACAAATATCGTGTTTTAAAGTTTTCTTGTAGACCACTCTTAAAGACATCTGCCTCAACAAATTTTGCAAGTAAAAATGATAAATTTTTTTTTTGTTTTGAATAAAAATTGCATTAAAACGGTTTTTGTATCATGTTTTTTAATTTTATTTAGTTTTTTCCTTATCCTATTAAGTATCGAAAAATTGAGATACGCCTTTTCTATATTAAGCCATCGATATGTATTTTTATTTTTGAATTTGGAATTGACTTTTAATTTTTGTTGAGTTTTTGTTTTTGTATATTAATTTTTTAATTTAAACAAATTGAACTTAAATTACACTACAGGACAAAATATTAACATTTAAAAATTAATAGAGTTCTGACCATCAATTCTATATATTTCGGCCATGCTGATTACAATGGTGTAATTTATTTTTTAATCTAAGGTACAGATTTTCCGTGACATGCTTTTGAACTTTGGCGGTTTTCTATTTAGTTTTTAATATACCAAATTTTTAAAATGTAAATAATATGAACTCTTTTTATTAAAATACAAGACCCTTGGCCATATTTGCGTTACGATTTCTCTGCAGAAAACCTGATATTCAAAATATTTCAATAAAAATAATGTATTTGCATATAGCATCTTATACGTTAAATTCGCGATTTTTCGAAAATTTTATATGGCAGCATAGCTTTCCGAGTTGTTCATAGAGTCCAACCTTTAGTATAATATGCGGTTACCTCTAAAAACAGTTCTTGCAAAAATTCAAACAAGAAAGTTTCCATTTGCAAAATATATCGTAATAAATACGAGGGCGGATCTATAAGTCCGTGACTTTTCGAACTTCCCTCGTAGTTCTATAAAATGCAACACTGCTCCCATCAAGTACCACCTGTTAATAGACTACTGTCAAATGTTAAGGAAGTTCCGTCATTTATTTTGCTTTTAACAGCAGTATTTTTCGGGGTCCATAAAATAGGCATTTGTCTGATCAATAATTTCATCGTTGGAGCTAAATCTCTTTCCACCGAGCCATTTCTTTAGGTTTGGAAATAGGAAATAGTCACTGGGGGCTAAATCCGGAGAATAGGGCAAAAAGGGGGGGGCAATTCGAAGTCTACTTATGGATTTTTGTCATGGAAACTAAGCTGTCACACGATTCCGTCGGTGGTCGATTGTGAGCAAACGCGGCAGCCATCTTGCGGAAAGCTTTCTCATACCCAAGTGATCGTTCAAAATTGAAACCACTCAGCCATGTGAGATGCCTATGTCTTGCACAATCTATCGCACATTCAATCTCCGATCGGCCAACACCATATTGTGAATTTTTTCAATTGTTTTGGGTGTAGAGAACTCAACTGGGCGTCCAGAACGTTCGGCATCTTCCGTGCTTGTAAGGCCATAACGAAAGTCAGTAAACCACTTTTTTACCATTGAAATCGATGGTGCAGAGTCCCCATAGTATTTATCAAGCTTTTCCTTGGTTTGATTGACGGTTTTTTTCGCAAAAAAATGTTTAATGAGCACTCGAAATTCACTTTTTTCCATTTTTAAAAAAAGCCACGAGGTTGTATAATTTGAACAGCTGTTAAACGCAAAGTAAATGATGGAACTTTTTCAAAATTTGACAGTAGTCTATTAAAAGGTGGTACTTGATGGGAGCAGTGTTGCATTTCATTTAACTACGAGGGAAGTACGAAAAGTCACGGACTTATTGACCCGCATTCGTATTTTTGGGATTTAACAAAATATTAAAATTTTTCGTTAGAAAGGCAAGCGATATAACAACGCAGTATAAAGCATGTGATAATTTTGAGACTGGATAATTGATTATTCCATAGTTGCCACAAATGATTAAATACAAACGTTTTATAAGTTTTTATTGTGTTTTTGTACAAAATTGTTTCAATATAACATAGAAGCAAGACCAGCGTTTTAAAAGCAATATGCTGATTTAGGTAAGAACATGTTAGAACTTTTTTGTTTTGCGATTTTCAATTATCAAGCAAATTATTGTAGCATTGGGCCTCAAACTTACATGGTAAAAATTTAGCCAAATCGAAGAAATTCATACAATGATCCCTGAGGTAGAAATTTATTTTTCTTAAATTGTATAAAATGCAATAAATTAAAAAAGATTTTAAGGAACATACATACATTGTTATTCTTAAATCTATTGAGCTTACCAGTAAGCCTCGTTGATGGGCCGCACCCAATTGCAATGAAATTTGAATTCGTTAATAAAATAAGAGACACGAATTTTTGTTTTAGCGGTCCAATACCATTACCAAAAGGCAATTTTTTTGGCTGTTTTAGTTTCACTCCAAAGAAAATGTAGTCAATATGGGTATGAGTTTTTCAGAGACGCATCTACCGCATTCGATCAAGTTGAACTTTTTTAATTAAATTTTCATTTATAAAAGAAACTGTTGTAGGTTTGTATTCGAATTTATATATAATTTCCGAAGAGCATTTTTCTACTACATATATTTAAAATATTACAAATATATGGCAAACTTGTAGGCAGTTTCTGTAACTTTTGCGAGAAGTTGTCGCATCGAAAAGTATGAAACAAAAACTTCCATTGTTTTTCGATTTGTGAATAAAGTGTTTCTGTATTTCAATACGAAAAGAGGCGTAGTGTTTTAATTGGAATATTCGAAGGCATCTGTCAAATACTAATACAAAACAAAAATAAACAAAAAGCCGCGAAGATCAACTAAAAATAAACAATTTTATTTTAAAAAAAGCTGTATACATAATTAAAAAAAATATGTATAGTATTGCCATTGGAAAGGTAATCAAAATATCTTTTATGAATTTTTTCCTTTTAACCCATTACGGCGAAACATTTTTCATCTTGTTTTGTTTTTGTATTTTGGGGGAAAAACGTATATAGTTTGTAAAGTTTATATTCATATGAATTGAAAATAAAATTTATAGTCAAGTCTTTAAATTTTAGTTTAAGGTGAATTTTGAAGTTTTAGCTCAGTAAACAAAAAAATTATTAAGAAAATAATTGATATTTTTTATATTTGAGGTCAAACTTAAAAAAATTCGCGCGTTTTTTCTTTAGAAATATGGGTAATTTTTTGATAAATGAAAAGTTTTGAAACTTCATCTAAAAGATATTTCACATATTTATTTTTAATTAATATCACTTTTTACACGTCGGTCTGGCTTCTTATTACAAAATTACAAAAATTGTTTTTTTAATCATTACTTGGCAACATGGGATAAATAATAATCAAGTTTTAAAATAATCACATGCTTTGTATGCGTTGTTATATCGCTTGCCTATCTAAGGAATATTTAAATTACCAATTTATTATACCCTCCACCATATATGGTGAGGGTATATATCAGT